>JBBMHQ010073932.1:0-12568 GCA_037834295.1 Postelsia palmaeformis
AGTCTCACCACGGTGGGATTTGAACTTGGGTACCAATACCAATGGTCTTTGAAGCTGACCACTGGTCTACCGGGGCGTGTACTGCATATAATACATGGCAGCGTAGCATCTCTGTGGCGTAGCTTTGTGACCACAGAAGAACTTGTATCTCTTCTATTAATGGGATTGGATAATCGGCACGGACACTGGTTGCACTGGATGTCGACGGATAGAAATAACGGTTTAATGCGAAGAACACACACATACAGCACCATGGTTTGTCTGCACCACCCCGCGTCGAGGTGGTCTCAGGTTTGGTATGGCAACGTATTTTCATGCCGAGCAGGTGGTCCCGCGAGGACGTCCCAGGAGACTTAAGGCTAGCAATTGGGGGGGGGGGGGACACCGAAGTCAATTCTCTATGCGCCCCGGCCGTGGCGGAAGAAAATATGCTTATTAATAGTGACTCTTCGCAGGTCCAATGAAGTCCGTGTTATCTACACCCTACAGAAAACAAAACAGAAATCAGATTTTGGAGGCCATGTGGCACGCTTTATGCTTCAGGCGCTTTCTTGTGATTTTCATGGACACAACACCGCTGGTGGCGCGCGTTTTTTACTTGGTTCTGGTATGTAACTGATTTTGGCTCTAAACGGATCAAGTATACCTGATTTTGGCATTTACCCTTATTTTTATTTTTGCCGAAATGAATGGGTTGGCAGCAAAAAAATCGCTTCTACTCACTGTAGTTTACCAGGTACTTGGTATTCACTATTACAAGAATCGCGGGCGGTGAGGGTGCTGGGGGGAAAATTGGGGGGGAAGTGTTTGGTTGCACCTGGCGGGCAGTGACATCACCACCAACCATCCATCGGTGTCGAGGGTGGAAGCTCACCCTGTGGAAAACGATTGGTGCCTAATAATTGGTGTTACTGCTTGCGTGCGTATTTCGTTGCGGTGGCTTCTTGCTTCTTGTGACACGTTTCTGTTGTCTTGCCCCCCTAGTTGGAAACAGTACAGATGATACCAGCTAAAAAAAAACTAAGATGCTCGAGGGCGACTATTACGGAGGACCATAGTTAATAGGTCCAAATATTGTTAGTAAAAATGGGTGAATATATAGGTTTTTGTGTAGAACCCAGGTCCTATTAACTATGGCCCTCCGAAATAGTAATACAGTGTAAAGAGCAGAACTGGGAATGTACCCACTCAGGATAAAAAGAGACATGAAAAAGTTGCAATGGCAACATAAAGTAAGAACGTGCCAAAGAAGAGGTTGCCAGCCATAGTTGATAGAGCTGTATGGGAAAAGGTAACCAAAAAGCGACCTGGAATAAGGTGGGATGGTGTAGTTGGAGAAGTATGGAAGCTTATAGAGGGAAACCAAGACTAGCTAGATGTCCGCCGGGAAGTTTGGGAGATACAAGGCAGAAGTAGAAGTAAGGATAGAAAGAAGGGAAAGGCTAGCGCTATAAAACGAGGTGGAATCGGAGAAACACTTAGAGATATACGACGGATTGAGAGACGGAATAGGAGGAATGGAAACGTATTTGCATGGCCCAACAAACTTCGTGAAAACGCTGAAACTGCGATTTCGTGTTGGGGGCCTGGACCTGCGAGAAAGAAGAAAGAGATATACCAGTAGCTCGGAGGAGGAGGATGTAGATGCACAGATGTGCCCGTGTGGCAAAACATTTGAGAGTAGCACTCACATGGTAGGGTAATGTGAAATGTACAAGGAGGAACGGGATGTATTAGAAGAGGAGATGAGGCAAATATACGAATGTGACACGGAGGAGTTTGGCACACTAGATAGCAGCGAGAATATGATCGCTATCCTATTAATAGGAGATAGATGGTGGCTACAGCTGTCAAAACAGGAAGGGGACGAGATGAGCAAAACCTTTCTATGCTACATATGGAAACAACGTAATGAGCGTCCAACTATTGGAGGTGTCTCTAGTACCGGTAGGAGTAGGAACGGTGCTCCTTCTCGACGTGGTCAATGGTCAAATGACTAAGGCAAACAACAAATGAGCACGCCTCCCCTCCTTTTCGTTCCTCTTTTTCGTTCGGTGGACCTTCTTGCCTGTTACCAGTACGTTGTATCTTATTTCCCATCCCTTCTCTGTTACCAGGTATCTACCATCTAATAGTCTAACTCTCATATTCCAGCTGCTGTATTATTGGCCGTCTCTCGTCTACTATTAATACCAGTATCTGTTACCCGGTACCCGGTATTTTATAACGAATTATCATCTGTTATCTTGTTGTCAAACTCTTTTCTGTCACGCTGGCATCCGTTACATTGTTGACCAAATCTTTTCAACTGTCTGCTATTTTGTTGGCCAACTCCTGCCTGCTATCTGCTATCTTATTGGCCAACGAGATGCGGGAGTCGGACCGCGTAGCGATCCACGAGGCAATGGAGCAACAGACTATTTCCGTGGCAAAGGCGGGCATCACCACAATCCTGAACAGGTGAACCAAGCCTACGGTATGTCTGCCAGGCAGACCAGAGGGTATGAGCTTGTTTCTTGTGCTGGTTGTGTTGATCGTTATCTATGTTGTTGGCTGGGAAATCCGTGTGGGTCCCTTCCCCTTTAGTTGACACCTTCTCGCTTGCAAACAGTATAGGAAGTGAATACGTGGGCAAAAAACAAGAAAATTGTTGAGAGACAAATTTGCGCACGTCGGACAGATCAGTTAGATCATACAGATCATACAGATGCTAACCTGCTGTTATGATATTCTGAGCAGGACCTGCACCGTACATATCCACACCAGGAAGCATGTCAAATATCATGCAGAATACACGGCTCCCACCCGGCAAAATGAGCTAGATCATACAGATTAGGGATGGAGATAAATGCCCTGAAATAACTAGATCATAAAGCAGTAATTATACATCCGGGGGGGGTGCAAATCTGTCAAGAACGAGCGAGAGGGGAGAGCAGGGTGCTTTTTCAGGAACTTGATCGGCCAAAGGGCAGCGGGTCCTTGCACCTACAAATGGTCACAGACTTTGTAGTGCTATGCACAGCGTCCACGTGTCACAATCAAGCGCCTCCCAATCGCCGCACAGCAGAATCTCACCTGTTGCCCCCCCCCCTTGCTTTGCCCCTCCCCACACCAAAACACCAAAACACCTGAACATCATCTACGCTTCTTGGTCAATGAACTTGTGACAGCCGGACGTCAGTGCTCGCGGCCGCGAATCCTATTTACGGCCGCTACGACGACCTCAAGAGCGCGGCGGAAAACATCGATCTCATGACGACCATTCTGTCCCGGTTCGACCTCATCTTCATCGTCAGGGACATCCGGTAAGCCTGAATCGAGGCGTTAACCGGTAGGATAACTCGCAAGAGGCATCCGGCAAGGGGCCTAGTCGAGCCATCAATCAGCACGGCAGCTCACAAGAGGCCTATATTTAGATAGTACAGCAGCTTCCAAAGAGGCATCCAGTGAGGACTATTAATAGTAAGGTCATCAATCGGTACGGTAAGTTACGAGAGACATCGGCGAGGCGTAGTGGGGTCATCGACCGCTACGGTAGCTTACAAAAGGAACTAACTCACAAGAAACATCCGGTAAAGCCCTTTAAATAGTCGAGCCACCATCTTGTGCGGTAACTCACAAGAGGCATCCGGCAAAGGTCCTACTGTAGTCGACGGTAACTCACGAGAGCCATCCGATAAATAACCTAGTCGAGCCTTAAATCGATATTGTACGGTGACTCGCAAGAGGAGTGTAATAAATATGGTATCAATACCTCTTACAGCTGTCGCGGAGCAGAATATTTATTAACTGTCGTCAACCTGCGCACGTTGGTGGGGATCCTGGTCGGTCTTTTCAGCCATCTACTAATATTTAGTCATTTCGGGCCCTTGTAAGTCAGAAGCTCGCAGTCACTCGCAATTACCAGTACTTCTGTATATAGCAGCCATGAAATAGCTGTCGTTCAAAAAGAGCGCCGTTTCTCAAGCTGTCAAAAGTGTGCTTCTTTCATATTATTGATGATAGTATCGCCCAGGGACATCTACAGTAGTAGTCGCATTGACGCTCGTGTGGGTGAAGTAAGCGACGGCGTGATTTCTAACGTTCTAACCACCATTTTCGTAGCCTTTTCACGTGCCCCAGTGTTTTGGATGTGCTGTGATTGGACTACTGTAGTGTTTAGGCGCTGTTTTTGCCCTGCTTTGGACGCTGTTTTCCGCGCAGCCCCTCCTCTTCAAACACAAACGTCTGTAACGCGTGCTCTTGACATTTCAACGGGGTCTTTGTTGACATTGGTTTGGTCAGCGACTGACTGTAGCGACTGTAAGGTACGTACGGTACGACAAAAAAAAGTGCACAAAATACCGAATGAGAACTAAAAGAGGTATCGGCAAGCCAGACGGGCGAAGGGCACGCAAGCGATGCGGGCAGCGATAGTGATTATCGATGTTAGGGGCAGAAGAAGAGCATCGCGTGCGTGCAGCTCACGAATCCTCCACACATGAGACTGACCACGATCTGGACCACACCTACGTGCTGGTAACTCCTATACGTATACGATATGTATTTGACGTTTGCTCTGAGTACGTTGCGCACAAGACCTATCGATAGATCATACAGACCCCACCTGCGAAAATTATGCCAACCTAAGTGAGTATATAGAAGAACATAGCAGTACCGTCTGACACTAATAATATCACACGGGTGATACTATTGATAAGATAACACTTACGAATTTCCGAGCCGATTCACTCTAAAACAAGGAAGCACACACAGATACGCAATACATGATGGTGGCCCTGGAAACGTTCCGATGATATTATAGCGTTCCATAAATAGAGGCGTCGCTCGGCATGTTAGTTTCACTCTCTCCCCCGTTGTCTATAAAATCAACTCGGCAATTCGTCGGAGGGGGTGTGTTATCTCATGACCCCACAGTGTGATAGTGTCATGCGTACACGTGTGATCATGTTTGCGGGTGTGTCTTTTTTTTGCACGTGTTATACGAGTGTTTTTCTCACTGCACGTGTGGTGCTATCTTATTGCACGTGTGGTACGGGTGTGTTATTATATCACACGTATTACACGGTAAGGCACTATCTACCGATGGATGGGTCGATAGAGTAGGGATCAGATCTGCCCTTAGATGTCTAGGTCGTGAAACGAAGATACGAGGTAGGACATATCAGGTACCACTCTGTGGACTGAAGTACAAGGAAAGTTTGGGCAAGAACATGAAGACCAAACTTGAAATGCCGCCCAGAGCGGTGTGATCTGTGCCCGATGCATGAAAAGTTAACATTTTGATTTGCTCGTCGGTATTTTTATTTTGTGGTGGGCAGGGATGAGGAACGCGACCGCAGCATCGCGAAGCACGTCATGAGCGTCCACATCAACGCCTCCGGGGTGAACGCCGGCGCGCAGGAGGGGGACATTGACATCGCCACCATGAAAAAGTTCGTCAGCTACTGCCGTCTCAAGTGCGCCCCCCGTTTGTCGGCGGCAGCCGCGACGATGCTCAGCAGCCAGGTTCGTCGTTCCTCGCGACCGTTGCAGTATAGTTTTTAGACGTCGCGAGGGGTTAGTGTTTGAAAGTGAAGTGTAAGTTTTATTTTCAGCTATTGGCCGAGTCAAGTCTTACGCAGCCCTCGTTCCGCGCCCACCCCTTGTGATGCCGGACGTCGAACGAGAAGGGAAGGCAGTTGGTTCGGCGTGTTGTCTGATTGAAGCCGGTGTTAACGGGGCATACGTCAAGCACAGACAAAAACCCAGCACGTGACCTGGCAGCGAGGTTTATGGGCCAGGTCAGTTGTCTGTCTATCGCCACCTCTTTCACCTGTGTGTGTTTCGCCTGGTGGGCTTTCCGCACTCTCCGTGTGTTGCTCGTGCGCATATCGTCAGTCGCCACCTATCTGCCATAGCGCCAAGTAAAAAGGAAGACAGATATTTTCGCGCCGAGTTTTCATTTTTAAATTAAATGTGTCCTGAAAAGTAGACACCGACAACCTTAACTCAGGTCACCTGATCGCTCAACACACACACCCTCCCCGCCCGCGCGCGCGCGCTGTCCGCGTGTTGCTTGTGCGTGGTATCGGCAGTACGTGTCGATACGCGAGGACGTACGGCGACGCACGCTCGAGCTCGGGGAGGATGCACAGGCGGTGCCCATCACTGTGCGCCAACTTGAGGCAAGTCTGGCGGTACCTAAAGAACGATGTTGATTCATCATACCCAACCGCCAAGTTTATTGACCTTCATGAAACCCACAGATAGCGCGCATATATAGCCCCCCCAAAAAGCTGATGGGTTTGCTCTCACCAACCGTCTACGAGTATCAATCTACAGTATGTGGTGCGAGCGCCCAGCAGTATTATACTAGGATAGGATAGGATACGGCACGAGCCCGCCAACAAGAAACAGCCACGACTTGATTATAATGTGAGCAAAAGTAAGTCTTGGAGCCTTACTGTAGTGTAACACCACCCTACAACAACGTTGAGCATACGTACTGCTGTAGGCTACGATTACCACGCAGTTTATACCGTAGTAAAGCACTTGCCGCTGAGCACGATTTCTCAATCCGATGTTCTTAGCGTCCCCCCAAGAATTGAGCCTTATGTTGTTATTATTATCGTAATGTTGGGCTTTTTGCTATGCGTGGGGCTATTCTGTGAAAGTCATGCTTCGCCCATTTCGTGCGACTTCCTTAATGCTCAGTCCGGCGGACCCCCTCATCCAATGCACAGTAACTGTGTTGGCAGCAGCCGCCGCTGATGTAACTGTATACGTCGTTTGCTGTTCGACGCTTGTTTTACCTCTGTACGATGACCAAGTGAAATAAAGTCTCAAGATAGTTCATGCTAGAGCTGCGAGTCGGCACGACAGAAGTCACCAAGGAGCTATTTGTCGGACGAGTAGTTTGTCGTTCCCCGGAGGTGCCGACTATCCTACTTGTTGAGTTTCCATACGTGTAGGAAGGTTTTTTGCATGCAGGATGCATTTACTTTCTTGGGCGGGGCCATCTTGACCGAGAGGGGGGGCTGATTTGGTTCCTCGCCCCTGACGTAAGTCGGCAGGCCAGCAAGCCATCAGCTGGCATCACCAGCCGACTTACCGACTCAAGTTATTTGGTTGGCTAGCGACACCTACGAGTTGGGCAGCCGAAAAATGGATAAACCACCCGAAGGTCGTATCTCGTGAACCACTGCGAGTTTGGACTTGAAATTTGGAGGCACTGACCCTGACACTACACTGCACGCGCAAGAAAAAAGCGTGGAATAAATCAAGACACTTTTATTCTCCGACTGGATATCGAGGAGTTATCGGCGAAAACCCAAAAACGCCAAAATTTCAACACAAATTTCACAAAAGGAAACGTCGTTCCCGGTCGAGGCGAAAATTGGTGGAGGCGTAGCTGAAGACCCTAGGAGAACATCGATATTACTTTCGTTGCCCAATTCGCCACCCATCAAGAGATATCGCCAAAGCACGATTTTCATACATGAAACAAGTGATTACGAGAAAGTGTTTCTTTTCTGCGATGCCCCGCTCAATTTTGCGAGTTTCGATCCAAAAATGAAACCTCATAGTTGAACCGCATGCGCAAACAAACGGAGGACACGCCTTTTTCATTTTCGTTTTTTCCAGACAAGTTATGGCCGTTTTTGTATTTTTCAGGTTGTTGTATCGGCCAAACTCCTTCGAACAAATCGAAAAAAATAAATAGGCGAGTTTTCCGCTTGTCGGTTGGTGCATGATCAACACGATGTAAAAATTTCACCCCTTTATGCAATACGAGCGGGGCATCGCCAATCAAACAAAGAATCAGCACCTCGGCTGGCCCCGCTCGTACCGATTACCAGGTACCTGGTGTACTAGTCGTGAAATCCTGCCGGCTCACAGGTGTAGTTAATGCACAGGAGTAAGCACCCGACCCAGTTTTCTCTACTTCTGGGCCTTGCGCGCGCCTTATCTATAACGCGAAAAGGGGACTCGCTCTCACGATGTACTGCCATCCGCTCTATTATGAGTATGCATCGTAATTTGTATTTTTACAGCACAGCAGTACGACCCCCAAAGAGGCACGGCCCTTAAGCCTCCCCCTCGCAGTTTTTTTCTTGCTGGCCCAAAACATTGTTGCTGACAAGGAAAAACAAACGCCCTGCTCTTCTATATACATACGTTCCTGCCCCCACGCTGTCGAAATGCAGGCCCTAGTACGACTGTCAGAATCGCTAGCCAAGATGCGACTCTCTGCCGAGGTTTCAGCGCAAGACGTGCAGGAGGCTGTTCGTCTGTTCAAGGTTTCTACGATGGCTGCGGCGTCGGCAGGTTCGACCGCGGGAGACTTGGGGTCTCTCCGGCCGGAGACTCAGCAGGAGGTGCGCAGGGCTGAAGACTTCCTGAAGCGACGCATCGCTGTGCGCAGCACCGTCAATCGCAAAAAGGTATGATCAAGTACCATGCTGCAATATTACATACTAGGTGTATGTACCGATCTCCTTTCGCTGGTAGTTTAGCCTTTCGTTTTTCGGGCTGTAACCTGTGGAGGAATCATTTTTCCAGTGGCTGGTGGGCCTGTTGTTTTTTTAGCTGCGCCAAACATCGGATTTAATATTTCGTGATTCCACGTGATGCCTCCCTCCGAAGGAATACCTTACACTACATATATCCTACGGATACGTGAGGAGAGGGGTTCTTCTGGTCAACCACGGGATATGATGATATGCTGTCAAAATTTTCAAGAGGAATTCGCGCGAGGACATGTTTGTTTCAATCGTCAAGCTGCTTGAGGACTGAGCTGTGCGGTACCTACTTTCTTTAGGTGGTCTGGGTGTGCTCAGGCCGGAAGCCTGGCTCAACAGTGTGTGTGCTACTTTTCTGAGGAATGGGTGGTGTCTAATAATACTACAGTACTGTATTACTATTACTATTACTATCCGATCATCATTATTCCTTTTGATAGGGGACATGCCCAGCCACTGTAATCAGAACCCACGAGGGACCCAGAAAACATGTACCAGATATCCCTCATTGGTTCTCATACCTTATCTGGTTACGATCACTGTTCCCCCGTATGCTACGAATGGTATCCCCTTTCCCCTGTTGCAGCGTTATAATTTGGAGCAAATGTCCTCTCATTATACCTGGCAGGCATTATCGTCTGTCTGGGTATTGAGATACTCGTATGGGATAATGGTCTGCTGCCGATCCGGGGTGGTTTTGGTTGTTGACTTTAGTACCTACTGTCGCCTGACGAGAAAAAGCTCATTCGAAGACCTCCACCATTCCTCCTTTGAGCCGCCGTGCTTATCGAGACGCAACTAAAAAAGTATGAGAAAAAAAAGCACTTTCAAGCTTCCGAGTTTTTCCAGATTCCCATAATTCCAGTACATGTTGGCAACTTGGTACTTCTCATGAACAGGTTGCGGAGGAAGCCACGGGACAGGGACATCCGGCTACGGCAGTCCAAAGAGCCATCGCCATCATGTCAGTAAGAGGGGAACTGCAGGAGAAGAATCGGGGATTTTTGCTGTACCGTATGCGATAGCGGAAGCGCGAGAGCCCTACTCGTACATTCGCGCACTCGCATACAGCGTCTTGAGACGTGCAAGCAACTCGAGGAATAGACGACGTCTTACATTTGCGTCAAGGAATAGACGACTTCCCATGGGCCAAGTGTGGGATATTTTTTCCATAAGTTGAAGGGTTGACGGCCAGTCAGTCACTGGGTAAAAGTGGCGGTCGTTCGGACACAGTATCAGTTTTTGGTGCGCCGGCGACAAGGTCGCAAGTGTTGGGTGGATTTACGTAGTGTTTTCGGTTCGTGAGTTTTTTCGGGAATAGCTGCATGTGCTTACGTGCAGTGTGTACATGTGACTGCATCGGAGGATTTATGATAGTGTCCGCGGCAATGTACTGTAGTAACAAGATGAGATTCCCATAATACATACACCCACCGCTGGTGCTGCTGCCGTGTTTCACCTTCTGGTGGCGTGTTTCGGTAGGGGGTCAGCCACATGTATGGGTAACGGCGTTACCTGTGTTATCATTGTTGTCGTATCAACATATAGTTAGTACTAGGTCAACACTTTCCGCCTGGGAATACGTCGCGTCTACTGTGAGTTCGACCAATTGAGTCGTCGATACTCAGCTTTGGAAGCTGCGAGATACGTCTGCGCTTGTTGGGGTGGACAGCGGGTTGCTTTAATAGCCGAATCGTTGTGGTCGAGACGCAAGGCGCAAGGCTCCCGAGAAGGAAGAATTAATTGGTCGAGGTAGCCAGCCAGTGTACCGCCAGCCAACGATATTAATTGCCGTATGGGGGTCGATCGTTCGGGGTGGGGTTGACGAAACAAAACGAAAAATGCAGGGTGCCCGACGAGCAGAACGGGCACCCAAGAAACGACTGTCACTCGTGGCCGAAGGAGGGGCGATCGCCCCGGACCAGGTTGTTAGCGAAAATAAAGACGAACATTATAGTGCAACAAGATGAGCTGAGAAGGTATCCGACGAACTAAGATTTCGGGCAGTTCGCTCGTGCGTGTCAGCTCCCGCTATCCGTTGGCATGGGTGTGAGTCGGTTTGAGAATTTGACCAAAGCAAACTGTTTACTGATGATAATTTGAGTTTTTAATGCGCACTGCAGGTACTGAACTGAAAAGGGGGGGGGGGGTCAAATCAACTCAGGACCACGAATAAGATCAGCCAGGAACAGAATATAAACCAAGGAAATGCGATCAGATAGACGGGACAACTTTTTTGGGCTCTTGGAGAACAGCGGGGAACCGCGAAAGCGCGAGCCCTAATGCCCACTCGAGCTACAAGGGGGACGTGACGGTAGTCGGAAAATTCCACTGGCTTCGCACGCTGGGGGTAGGGAGGAATATGTCGGGTGTAGTGTTGTGTCTCGGTGATTTTTATTGAAGAATAACTACATGTATGACAGCGGAGGACATGCGCCACATACGCAGTGACAAGATTCCCATGACTCACCGCTGGTGCGTGTTACACTTTCTGATGACAGATATCGGCAGAAACAGCGACAGGAAGATGTCATTATGTAACCGCATCAAAGAGGAAGGTTGTCGTAGTGGCAACCTGGTGTTTGGGAGGTAACGGGTAGAGAAGATAAAACAGTAGTGAAGGACCGTAAGCAAGCGAAAAGGGGGCGGGGTGGCCCGCCCCCCACATTTTGGTCTTCTCTCTCCCCTCCGGCTATTTATATAGGGGAAAGGAAGGCGTACGCATGCAGAGGGGGGGACGGGACCAGGGCAGCCCCCCACCCCCCCCACCATTTCAGCTTCTTCAATTAATATCAAGCACTTTTTCGTGGAAGTGGACAACCAAAGTAGTCGTGAGAGAGGTTGACTCGCAGCAGAATGGTACGCACATCGCGATGACGTCAATGGGCAACCAAAGTAGTCGTAAGAGAGGTTGACTCGCAGCAGAATGGTACGCATATCGCACTGATGACGTTGAAGGTAGCCTCGTAATCTTACACGCGGTATGATAGGCCCTTCGGTCGATCCAGGTGAACACATTTGTGGACCTTTTTGTGTGCAGTATCCAGCATACAGAGCGACCTGTGTAAGCTACCTTCAACCCTTTCAAGACTGCAGTCCCCTCTTGGGGACAAACTACTTGGAATTTGACAGGTTCGTCCCCAACGTGAGACTGCAGTCTTAAAAGGTCAAGACTTGAGACGCCCATGGAGCAGACACGAAAACTGCTTGGGAGGAGGAGGAAAGAAGCCCTGTTTGAGACCTCGGATGTGAGATACGACGAACCGAGGGCGTCGTGGGCCGAAGAAGGGATGAACGAAAGACGATCAAGAACAAGATAAAGGGCAAACATGAGAAATACCGCTTGAACGGCCTCTCGTATTATATATCTATATATATCCAGACCCCGAAATACCCACCACCACCGCCAGTCGTCGGGTGCATAGGTTGGAGGCAGAAAAAATGGGAGGCAACGGAGGGTCGATTCGGCACAGCTTATCTCGTGTGGCCACCGGCAGCCTAGAAACTGCAGGATTTTTTCGCGTGCAGCAGTTACAAGTGACGAGGGGGACGGAGAATGTCCGCCAGAGTACGTACGTACAACAGTGTAACACCAGTCGTCACCCTTTCAGGCAGACGAAACGAAATACAACGCAACACCACGTTACAACCGATGGATAAAATAAATCGCTCTGCTGTGCCAAGCCGCGCTCAACGAAAGCAACCGCAGTCAGGCAGCAGGAGGAGCAGCAGCGAATCAGAGCGGCAGGAGCGAGGAGAAAAGAAACACGAAGGAAGTTTCACCAGCAATATTACATCTGAACCGCGAACCTTTTTAGCAAGGCATCGCATGACGAACAAAAAACGTTAAACAGCCAACCACCTGCGAACGCCCGACAAACAGCGTAATGAAGGACATCGAACAGATTCCACACTCCTCGCCCTCTTCGGCCAGCTTTTCCCAACAACAGCAATAGCAGCAATAGCACACTCGGCGCGATACCCGGAAGACAAAATATCGGCGCAATACCCAAGAGAAAAATGTCGAAATACCACACCACGTACGCACCACCGCCCATTAGAGG
>JBBMHQ010073943.1:0-12568 GCA_037834295.1 Postelsia palmaeformis
TATCACGAGTGCATCGGGGATGTAAAAAAAAAATATCGTTGTCCCACGAAGAGCATACTGGGTGTGCTGCGCCCCTTCGCTACGCCCCACGAACGCGCTCCGTCGAGCGCAACCGCTCACACTCCCCTTGCGCAGGGTACTTCTTCACGCTATTTTCTATGTTCCTAGGTTTGCACGCCCTTTACTCAGTGGGGCTCTTGCTGCGCCTCTTGCCACCCCACCTCCTTGCTCCATGTCCCTTCTTCCGCGATTTGTTGCGGGTTGGTCAATGTGTATATGATGGACGATTGACTTCGTGCTGGGGTCTTGGTCGTGTACGCCTACAGGCGCAATAACCACACCGAAGCCCGCAGCTACTACCTGTACTACCTGCCGTGGGATACACCGTCAGCCCCAGGCGACCAGCATAAGTACCTCATTGAATCGCCGTTCGTGGAGATGGCCGGAGAGCCCAAGAAGGTGAAGCAGGATCCTGCCGACGCCGTCCAAACGTTTATAGTCATCTTACCGGATGCATAGCGTCAGACGCAAAAAAAAACATATTTAGCATTTCTGAGTCCTATAAGCAGCATCTCCAGACGCGAGAAAAGCGTGTATTGCATATTTTGTTGTAGGGTTGGATGAAAACGGTAGAGCACATACCCCGCCTGTTCCGTCACCCCTGCCGCAGGGTGCCTTGACTGTAGAAAATGCGGGCTCTTCAAGACAACGTTCACATCTAGAGACGTTGTGTCCGGGTCTACCATAGTCATGGATGGTGAGACACATTGCCGAGGCGCATTGCCGATCAAAGCTTTCGGCCGTCTAAAGAGGGAAGGGAACTCTTGCCACAACCCTCCCCCAGAACCAAGTCGGAGATATACATTGAGCTTCACGCAGTACTTACACTCAATTGCATCTCTTGTTTTTCCCAGGTGACAGATGCAGTCTGCGGTATATGCCTCACCTAAATCTTGTGAAGGTCGTTTTATTTGTGGAGATCTCAATACACCTCACCTAACAGCCGACTCTCAGAGACACTGTAAGCAGCGAGCACGGCCTTTTTGAGGATGGTGTGATATTCATATGTATGAGCAATCAATATCATGAAGAGCTCAATATCTCACCCGAAACATGACTTCGAACACGGTTTTTTCTCGCAACCTGACCAGTATTTCTACGCCCTCGTCCAGAATCGAGCAGTATGCTACTCAAGGACAAGTTTTTATGCGATTAATAATCCGCCGGTCGGAAAATATTGAGACAAAAAGTGTAGCTCCTGCTGCTCGATGAGGCCAGTGTAAGTCCCATACACAAGCAATACCGTATTGTTATAATAAGCGTGTGATGCTAACACCTAGCATCTTAACTGATACTCTGATATTACGACATGGCTAAGGTATATGTTTCGGACAAATGTGTAGCCTACGATACACATTGCTGCGACGTGGAGAAATTCCCTATGTAGGGCATCATAGATCGGTCTAAAATACGTTTTTCGAAAATTGTGCCACTCCAGTCGCGGCGTTCAGGAAATGTCAACCTCACCAGGAAACAAGCCGCCATCGGGGACACGCTTTAGGGCCCCCCATTTCTGACTGGTCGAGCTTCTCGGTTTGAATCGCAGTGCCCAGGGGATTACCCATCCGGTTATGTTTCAATCATTTTATTAAACACGGGTTAAGGTGAGCTTCTATGCTCCTCGCCTTGGGAGCCCCAAGACCTGAAGCAACGAGATCTTCGTACGTGCGCCGCCCTTGTTCTGGGCCTTGTTCTGGGGAAACTTGTCAGCGAAATGCCTCCGACGGGGGTGGGCTCTACTGTCACACGATTGGTCTGTAGCATTTGAGGGATTAATGGGTATGTACCCCACTTGAACGTAACCACATCGTAGGTACCGCTGGGATCCTGGCTTCAACACAAGCGGGACGACGGGCATCTTTGCTGGTGAGCACGTATCTGAAGCCATTACGCGCTTACTCTGTGCTAGGATATTGATGATGTACTTTGGTATGTCTGTGGCGGCCGGTCTACGTCGAACAATATTGATGCGGGGTCTTGGTATGCCTGTGGACGTCCGTCTCCCTCCGGACCACGATTCTTGGTAGAAAGTGTCATGCAGCTCTACACGCTCAAGAACGGGGTTTCACGTAGTTGTGGTCTTGAGTGCCACCTTGGCGGTGCGCTCGAGATCCTTACTGAAGCTTTAAGACCCCTGCGGATCAACTCAACGTGTAGCGTCACTTATCTCGTTTGGTTCGTAAGGAAGCTGGACAGGCGCCCTGCCGCGCCACTAATACTGAAGTCCAATAAGATCTCGACGAATGTATCCCATCGACATAGACAACTCGGGCCTTACCAAAGCCGTCGAATTCCAGTTGTCCGGAGTGAACGCGACTTTCCACCGGTGCAATTATACGTGTACGCTACAACAAGAAGTAATTTTTGACCACATTAACTATAAATGGCCAATGGAACTGCCTCTTCTTAACCGAGGAGCCATCGCAAAAAATGTTTCGGACCCCGTTTTGTGTGTGTGTGGTTTTTTCAACAACATATTCGTGTTGCTTTTAGCGGGGTCCGCTCTAAACGATTTGTTGAAGGTGCGTTCCAAGATAGAGTCAACACATTTTCGACATTTTTTCCCTGAATGGCGGGGTTCTTAAACCCTAGATCGTCGGAATGCCAATCTTGTTTAAAAAAATAGCGTACTCGCATTCTTGGGCCACGACAATTTTTATTGGAATTCAATTCTATTTTTGCTGAAGTAGGTTTTCGGGTGTGGTATGGAGCTCCGTAAGTGAGGGGGCTAAGAAAGGTGGTGTAAACCTCTATCGTCGAACACCCTCTGAATGAGACAACGAGACTCGAGTGAGGTACAGAGCTACCCGCATTAGGTTCCTTCCCGGCATTGGACATGGCATGAAATTCTACTTTATATGTATGTTAATATTCTGGGGCAGGTACGTATCACTGCTTTATGGAAATGCAGCTCAGATTGACGGGCGAGAACCGTATAACTTGAACGAACTAGAATGGTACTTGGGTGTTTGCATTTAATATGCACTAAGACACGCCAATCCTGAATAGCATGTCGAAATGGCAGCTAGGTGGGATAGAGATAGTCTAGATTGGGATAAATACTATATATATATATATATATAAATATAAATATATATTTGGCGCGTGGAACCATATCAGCGAACGTTTGCACGCCTCCGCCAACTATCGCAGGGCTAGCCCGCTTAACCTTTTCCAGACTGCAACTTCGTTTGGGGGAAATACCACGTGAAGTTGGGCTGGATTGTCTCCATCACGGGACGACGTAGACGGTTTGAGTAACCACTGATGATTTTGGGGTAGTTTAATTGCAGGAATATTTGAGAGTTCACTCAGTGGGTACTCCTTGACTGGGGAACCCCCAGCTACTGATCTTTTTTTCATTCATTTCCCTCAGTCTCACTCATCATCGTCGCAATTTTTTAGTATCATAATGCTGAATTATGAGAGTACCTCAGACCTGAAGTCTTCGAGTAGGCTCTATCTCCCCACCCCACTGCGCTGCCTGACTCTCAGCTTCATCCCGAGAAGGCTGCAGGCTTTTTTTTTTCTCGTTGACTCTCGTCGAACTCGTTGGAATGCAGGACAGATCTGGCTTGGTTTCCAGCAATATTCATAGTATACCTAGGCCGCGCTTTTGGTCATCGGATTGAGTTGTGGTGTCACTCTCAATACAATTGTTTTCGAGTGATGAGTAGAAACGCACCTAAGGTGAAGAGCCCGAGAAACTGACGTTATAGGTTGAACAACCTTACCTTCCTTGCACTCGTTTTTAGTACGTTCTGGCCTCATTATGTACCGTGGGCAGGGGCGCCCCCCTCGACTGAGAGGAATTGCCGAGTGTCGGGCTGGAAACGTCATTTATGTTTTGTGAACGATTTTACGATATATTATCTCATACCGTGGCTTTGTTTGATTTCATATATAGCCGCGTTTTTTTTTGGGGTTAGTTGCATATAAACCCTCAAGCATGGGTCGCGCGTACATATTTTGACGCACAGCATGAATCTCACGCATACGCTACTCCAACTTCCTGGAGACAAACCTTCACCCCCCCCCCCCCCCCCCGATTTGCGCATGTGGGCGAAAATATATTCGTGTGAAGGCGTTAAACAAGGTAGCACACCATCAAGCGTGCACCTTATTCAAGATCCGGCGACATGTAGTGGAGTTCACTCATGGCGCATTTTTCAGGTACCCTCAACGATCGCTTTACAGCCTTATCGCTCAAAACATAAACGGTAACTTTGCAAGTATCTGATCCGATTTGATAAGTCAAGAGTACGATGTTGAGTATATATCGCTCCTGATTTACTGCGATTGAAGACCACCTGTCAGTGAAAACTATGCCGTCTAAAATGTGCTGATCCTCCTCCGTAACAGTCTTACATATGCGCGCGCGGGGGGGAAGGAGTATCAGGTACCTTTCGAACGGTTTCGATATTGATGTTCTTATTCCCGCAGGCGAAACAACCACACCAACGAGTACGCCAGGAAACTATGGTTTACGCGGGACGAGGTGGCCTCGTCTCTCTCGTCCCCGGCTCCGCGGATTCTCGTCGAGGCCCGACTCGTCGCGACGCTCAAAGAACCTTCATGCTCGGGGGGAAAAAAGGACCCGGCGCAGCCGCCCGCGCCACCGACTAAGAAGAAGAAGTGCCCGACGGCGCCGCCGTCCGTAACTGTGCTCGTGCGGGTAAGTGAATGTCAAACACCGAAAAAAAACGATTTTTTCCTAGGCTAAGGGGGGGAAGGGGCGGGGGTGATATGCTATGAGTGCAACTGGCCGCATCTACGCCACTTGGGCCAGTGCGTGACTGCGTACCTTACGCAGCGTCAAACATCGAAATATTTTTTTGTCGGGCGTAGAAAAACCAGTGAAATTTATGGCGGGTGCTTATATCCCGAAAAAAAAAAAAAAACGTTGAAAAACTTGCAACTGATAAACAGAAAGGTGGCCGGTCGGCGGAAGGGGTCCCGAGCGACCAGAAACATAACATCCTGGACACAATCTGAATCCTCTAACGTAACACCGCTTTCGGGAAAAGTCCAGTACTGTGGTAGGAGCGCTTTCGGGACACAAAACAAAACATGCCACTGAGACAACTTCGTCATAGATTCGGGGCTCCTTAGCGTAGAAGCCATTGTTCAACTTTTAATTTCTCTGGGCTGTGACGTGAATGATTGAAATGAGTGATTGAACTGAAACAATGTGTTGCCTTTAGTCTAGATACCTGGAGTAAACCGCTAGGGAGATTGAGTGTCGGGCCATGTAGACCAAGCCTATTCCACGTTTCTCGAAGTTCGGTTGAAGTTGCGTGGCATGCAGAGCGCGTTGGGAATTAAGAGAAACGATCAGAAACGTCAGGCGCAATACTTTACACCACCGAGGCCCGCGGCGAAAAGAGGGCTGGCTATCTATCCATCTGCCACGAACGATAAATTCATGAAGAAAAAGCGAAACGATGTACCATGGGCCACGACCTGGGGTGTCTAAAAGTTGCCCTTGTTTTTGTGTTTTTGTCCGTCAGACGTTGTGCGGCTATAGGGATAGCACTTGCTTAGGCCGAGTATTGCTCTGACTTCGGAGGGCTCCTCAACTGCTGACTTGCCCCGACCTACTTTGGACTGTTTCGAATTTTTCGTGGCACACAAGGGTCATGACATTCGTCGTCGGGCTGCCCGTTCGCTGTTTCTTAGAGCCGCTTTTCAGACGGAAGCGAGGGTAGAAAGCTCCTCCAGAGAGGGCCTCACAGAAGAAAGAGGAGCACTCCCACCGTGCCGGTTGCGTCGCATCGTTGCTCAGGTTTTATGCCAAAAAGCCCGATCCCATAAGTCCTGGTATTGTGCACAGGCACGTGCGCGAGCGACGTGTCATGTGGATTCTAATTGACAAGGGCCTCGGCGACGTAGTCCTTGCGTGTGGTCGAGGCAGACATATATTACTGAACGGAGCTCAGTTCAATGAGCTCTCAGGAGAAGAATGTAGCCTCCACCCATGACAGACCACTGAGCTGTACACTGAAAATCCCTGAACGATCCCGTTCGATCTTGAAACATCGGATGAATATTGCGGGGTCACGAAACCACGGGACTGATTTGGTCGGAATTTGGGAGGTATCGAATTTCACTGGTTTTCACTTGCTTGAGGAGACACGAATTTCACAGGGTTTGCCCGAATTGCACGGTACTACTTTGCCTGATACACGCATTCAAAAACAAATCACGGGGCGCGATCGGAATCACGAACATGTCCGCGGGGTCAGTGTGGACGGGAACGATATCGAAATGATTCAACGGGATCACGCGGGACTATTCTGTATACGGTAAAATCACACGTCATTTTCGCGACGGTAAACATCACCATGAAAACCCTGTATTATGTGAGCAACGTCAGGTCAGTATTTCTTTTTTGGCACGTACTTTTTCATGCGTAACTCATGCCAGGTAGAAGACTTGTTTGGGTTGCTGGAACAAACGCCTTCCAAAACCATGGTTCGGGTGAGGTACTGAACTCCCAGTGTGATAAGCTCAAAAGATATGGCACCACCCTTGGACGGCGTCGTGTCGAGGGTTGTCGTATTCCAACACTGGCCACGGTATGAGTGCGCTCCAAAATAATTTCCGAGGTTCCTCGATCGAGGAGTTTTTATAGATGTGTGCTACGATAAACGCAGGAGGGTGAAAAATATGTCGTCCAATTCGGAAGTTTAGGACTGATACGCCACCCTAAGGGAGGAACCACCAAAATCTGCAATCGTGGTTTTTCAAACTGTTACGTGGGGCCAGTATAAAAAGGACCAACGGTACACACAAACCTATATATTTTGCTATTTTTACTGACACTGTTTGTTCCTATTCACTATGGTTCCCCATCAAAGTGCGTCACATAGCTGGAAGACGTTTTTCCTTCGGGCTCAGCTGACATTTCTTTTCAGAATTTTGGACTTCGGGCGCGGGTACACGCGAAGAAATTCTCCAATGAAAGGGCCTCGGAAACGAAATATGTGCGACCGCACTGCGTGCACGCTCAGTAAATCTGAACAACATGGCCCAGACGCAGCCACGGTGTGTGCGACTGTTACGAGGGACCATAGTACATAGTAAATAGGATCTACGGTACACACGAAAACTCATACATTTCGCTATTTTTACCAGTCTGACAAAACAAATAAATAAGCAACTTTCGGTTTTAGGGAAATGTGAAGGTGTTACCTACTGAGCTATAGGGGTAAAAGATCGATCGATTACCCAGCTCAGGGTAAAATCCTTATAACCCTCTCCCCTCCTCTGAACAGCGGGATCTTTGGGGTGACAGCACCGTATACATTTACGTATGTACGCTGATCAAACCACTTCGTTGCATTACCTGGGGAACCAGGGAGATGTGTTTGAAGGCACGCGCAAGTGTTACTATGAAGATACGTTCGAGGTGGGGTTCGAACCCGTGACCTGAACGACGTCAAATGTGAAGGTGTTACCTACTGAGCTATAGGGGTAAAAGATCGATCGATTACCCAGCCCAGGGTAATCCTTATAACAGAAAACTACTGAAAGAACTACAACCAACTACACGCCATGAGTTCGATTCCCGGCATCACCACAACCTCCCTTTTTTTTGTGGCACTTTTGCCCCCATTCTTTTTTTTGCTTTGTGTATGTCGACACAACCAAGAAGTACTCGGAGTAACTTTTGGGTTTCCACCGGTTGAGGGCAATGACGTATTATAAACATCGCAATGAGCAGTTCTTCAGGTGGCTGAAAGTACCAAAAATACCATGGTGAAAACTAATGTAAAAAATGACATTTTTTCGACCTGGGAGAGCTCGGTAAACCTCGAAAAATATCCTCACTAGGGAAATTGCGCGAAATCCCGGGAATCTCGGGGGGGATGATTTCCAACCATCCCCGGGTCGAATAACGGATTTTCCAAAGGTTCTGCTTATCTAGATGGTGATACTAGTATTAGTGAATGAGAGGTACCAGGTATACGACAACTGTACGCCATAGTCCCTGCTGCGGATGTTGCTTAATTTTTTGTATCCCAAAAGTGGCTTATTTTTTTTGTCGGACTGGCACTAACGATATTTGGTCCTATGAACTATGGTCCCCCGCAAAGAGTTTACTATTAGTATTAGGAATCGGGAACCGATACAAAAATAAACTGTAGTATGTTGTTGTAGAGATATTTCGGCGTTATGGATAATATTCTTCGGTTGAGTACGAAGTACGTCGCTCACTTCACAGCAGCAGCTGGCACTGTCTGGTTGATCGTGCTTGTGGAAATACCAAGTGGATACCGCACCCAACGGTGCTGGCAGACTGGTAGAACACGCGAACAGACAGGGCTGTTGCTCACAACTGGACAGCGGTCGCTCGCTGGACCAGTTAAATCGTGATTTCTCGAGCTCACCGTTGGACGGCGAATCGGGGAATCAGCGAAGGCAGCTGCAACGTCGGAAGCGAAGCGCTTCATACGAGGCACGGGCAGTGACCACGGAAGCGTCGACACCGGGCATCGCATCGACCGATATGCTACTACGTGCAGATAGGAGTTGTTGTTTGTCTCCTCAATTCCCGTCACTGGTGTGCATAGAGCGTGTGCGTTCGGAAACGGTTCGAGCGAGTTATGTTGCCTGTGAGAAAACCACAAAAAGCGGGAAATTAGCTTACAATAAAAGTCGAATGGTGAAGGGGCACGTGGCTTCGTTGGGGACCTCGAGGGAGCGACCAAAACGACGACAATGTTTTGTTCGTATTATCAATCATCTAGGGCGCAGAGAGCATCCAGCAACACAGGCAAGATCACGTCGCATCCCTGCGGCGAGCAACTCCTTGCGTTGTGAGTCGGACATCGATCTGTGATGGGATGCTTTGCGAAAGAAACGCCTATGGTTGGATTGAGAACCACAGGCTTTTCGCGAAACCAAAACCAAATCGGGGTTGAAACTTCTTGCGAAAGCCCAAAACGATAATTTCCGGTTTTGAACTGGGAATATAATTCTAGGGTTTCGGAATACGGCAACACGTCCCCGGTAGCTTGATGGGTGGCCCGTGTGCCTACTGAAATCAATTTCGTGGGTTCAATTATCAGTGAGAGCATACTCGTAAGGACTTTTTATTGAATATATAATTGATTTGCGGAAAACTCGAGAGCGTGAGTTAGCACCATTCGATGAAAAACAACGAGCGGTGGGAATGCTGAGATCAAAATGACGGCACGCACCGGGAGAGGAGAGAAAATGACACCTGTGACTACGGCTTGTCGAGGAGATTGCTAAAGATAAAACCTCTTAAGTTGAAAAGTCAAAGCGATGACTACAAAAAAATGACGAATAACGAGTTGAAACAACGAGAAACTGGAACACCAACGGCTTCGTGCGAGATGCTACTCACTGCTGCTATTACTGCTGCTGCTGCGTAGCTCGCTGCATGTGTGCGTTCGATCTGTTATCTAGGGCAATCATGTGAAGAGTGCCAATTGATTCGACCGGGGCCAGTTGTGTTGTGCGCGCGTGGGCGTACTGTTGGTGTGCGTGTGGTGCGGTAACACGCCTCAGAGCCCAGAGAACCGCTTCTTTGATGCCCCGTCAAGAATAAGCAGCATAGGATAGCAGCAACTTCAGCAGGAGTTCACAACGCAGACGGCCCCGTCAATACATGTGGCCGTATGAACTTTACCAAGTTCGGTGGGGTTTTCATCTTGACACGGACTCGCTAAATGTGCCCTGCGTCTGGTTAGACATTTGGTGGTGTTAGGCAGCCCATGTATCATGCCTCCCTCCTTTTGGCTGCTGGGGTACGACATGCGCATGGGGGCATGACGTCGACAATTGGGTTTTCTCTGTAATATGTTTTTTTATTCGCCCGGGGCTACTGGGGGTAATTATCGCTGACTTGCTAATGATCTTAATGAAAACCCAAGAAGCCAAACTCAATTCGAAAGAAATGTGAAGATTTTGGCCACATCAGCCGAATTTGGGTTACGCTTTGAGAAGCTGAATAATTTGTGGGGATCGGTACAAAAGAAATAGTCCAAATTAAACCGAAATCTGAACTTCGACGTGTTTGGTCTACGAATGAGGTAGCACATTTCGGCATTTTTTTGGTGTGAATAACGGGATTTCTTAACCCAAAATCGTCGGAATGCCGAATCTTGTTTCGAAAACTGACGTTCTCGTATACTTGGGGCATGGGATTGTTAACCGGGGTTGCAATTCAATGCTCTCTTGAGTCAGTTTCCGGGTGAGGTATGGAGCTCTTTAAGTGAGGAGCCCCAGAAAGATTAGGGTGACCCTCTATCGCAGAACGCCTCCTTCGCGAACACCACGATATCGCCCAATCGCACAGTGTTGGCCGATACTGCAATCGCCACTTTGTCTCGTCGTTTTTTCTCTGTGAGGTCCCGAAGGGGTTGAACAGTTCGGTCAGTCGGAGATGGTTTGAGCGAAGTACAATATCCTCTTTGTGAACGCGCATTATTTCCCCCCGAACCAGACGTCATCGTCAGCACACCGACAAAAACGAACAACTAAACCATTGAATCCCAAGCTGCATATGTCTGTACTAAACAGACCCTTTCGCGCACAGTAGTAATTCACAACGACAAGAGAGAAACTAGACGATCTGTAGATACTTAGATCGTGACACTGTCCCGAAGCGAGGAGTGCTGGTGAGAGATCGGTGTTAGAGGTTGAACACGCAGGACACTGTCGGACAGCAATCAAACGCATATATAGTACTCTAATATCAATCAGTATCGTCGCTGGTCAGATTTTTCCTCTGCTACCGCTGTGCTTGAAAAACGGCATCCCAGAGACGAACTATGACAGAAGACATGGTCGCGTTCTCCCCATATCCCTTGTCGTTGAAAGGAAACGTGTCGAATACTTGTTTATACTCCCGAAACTGGCGCAGGGACACCCGTGGGAGGAGCTGATCCACGAGATATGCGGAACAAAACACTGGCGCCACCGCGACACAGGCGAGATCAGACTCAAGGACCCCTTTCGTTAAGAGCGAAGACGCCAGGATACGGGGCTTTCACGGGGGCGCGCTGACCACTTCCGTTTTGGAGAAAAAAAAGTTGGAATTATAAAGTTTCATTTCGATTTCTGTACAGTGCAGCACTGGAAGAGTTGAAGCTCATCTGTCTGCAACAACTACCAGTTTCGGCGTGAGGAGCTATCGGGTGCAGTCAGTCGAACTGTCAATACTATCTCGATATACTATTGTTTGTGTTGGGGCGGTCAGGTGCGGTTAGTCTAGCGGTAAAGCCGAGGTCTCCAATGATTTAGCAAATTCAGTGGGAGCAATCAAGGCCAGGTAATACCTGGTATGCGCACTGAAGATACCGCCCGACGAAGGCATGCGCCCTACCGAGGTATCGAGCGAGAAGCGATCAGCGCGACAAGCTCGAACTCTGTGAGACAATCGCTTGTGCGCTTGCTGCGAAACAACGCATATAGTGTGCATCCGGTGGTCACAGCGTTTTGCATGGGGGGCCTGTCTCGGTAACCGTAGCGTACCTTTTACCAATGTCGGCAAAAATCAACATGCCCTTGTCGTGCGTGCTGGGTAAGAAGTCATGGGACGTCTGCCGGAACCCTCCGGGATAAAGAGTAGTGCGTAGGTGCTAAGAGTTTCCGTATCGATTATTGACTACGGAGGAGGCGAGAATCTTCCCGCTGGTCGCATGCTGTCTAAATGTCGCCTGTCAGATGCTTCCGGGACGGAAGCCGGTGGGTTTGTACACGACAGGTAGGCGTGGTGTGTTCGTCGTGCACACGCTGCCTGCCGTTGTTTGCCGCGTGTTGGCGCCGGTAGAGTTTCACATAATAGGTAGGCGTGTTGTGTGTTCTCGTGTTGATGTGGCGGGGCAACCCCGCGTACGAGGAGCCAAAAAAAGGGGTCTGAGCTGGCCTACCGGATCGCAAGGGCAACGCGGTTTTACGTAACCGCATCTCATGCTTCGGGCGTTAGCGGTGGCCCGTAGACTTGTTTCAGATCCTGAAGGTATCTTGGAAAAACGTTTTGTGTTTGCGTGGCATAGGGCTTGAATCTTCGTAGGTCGCCTGACGGTATGCCTGTGTTGCTCTTGACGTGTACGAGTCCAAGGACATGACTGTGGACAGTCTGCGTATAGCGGTTCTATCGATCGAGCTCGGTACGCAACATCATACCCCTAAGAGTTGGCCCGACACAGCACGACAAACCTGTCCGGGGGTGCTCCAAGACCGGTTTGAAAGTCCAGTCAGTTGACTCGTGCAACAGTGAGGCAAAGTGCCCCTGTTGTCATTACCGCGGGTCGGCCACTCGGCTCAATGACTCTGAACCTCACCCATGGTTGGGTTTGACATATAATTTCGTTGGCACAGCGCAACAATCAGTCCCGTGGCTGAGCATGTCGTGAAGCCCAAAGCATAAGTGTGAGCAGCGGTGCTCGAACAAAGTTGGCCGAACTTGACCTCCTAAACGTAGCGTCAGTGAGCATTTTCCATCCGAGAGGATTCAGGTCGGGGCGGCTGG
>JBBMHQ010073965.1:0-12567 GCA_037834295.1 Postelsia palmaeformis
CGAGCATCTGTGCTCACAGCGGTTGTCGTGATGCGTACAGCAAGCAGCATGGTGGCATGGAAGAAGCTCGGTGTCTTCGTCCTTGGAGAGTTGAGATACGTTCTGCGTCGGGATAATGCTTGGTGCGTGTATGCCAATGACACGGAGGGCCAAAAGTTACCGCAACTTTTGGTGAAATCCTGACTTCGCTGAAGTACTTTTTAGCCTTACATTCAGAAATTTACCTCAAAAAATTACCCCGGGAGAATTTTTGGAGAAGTAGAAGTCAAGAAAAAAAAATTCGCAAACACTCTATTCTTCATTTGTGGGGTTCGCTCATTATGTAAGGAGTGACGTTCGTGGGACGCACGCACTGTAATTTAATATGTTGCAATAGAACCAGGGTACTACTGCCCGTAAAAATTGCTGGTGCTCTCAGGCACTAAAAGTTTACTGGCAGTATTTCACGAGTAGGAGTATCATTCG
This sequence comes from Postelsia palmaeformis, assembly GCA_037834295.1. NCBI lineage: Eukaryota > Phaeophyceae > Laminariales > Laminariaceae > Postelsia > Postelsia palmaeformis. Next base: position 466 of record JBBMHQ010073965.1, read on the forward strand.
AGATGCCGGGTAAATAAGTAGCAACGCACACAACAGCAGCTGTCCGTGGAGTAGATGCACTGAGTGAGGCCGGCTCAAGGCTCAGACCAGGATGAGGGGCGAGTTTGTAGTTGCCATCGAAGAGGCGGAAGTGAATCAAGGAAGCGGAAGTGCACTGCGCGGCGAAGTGACCCTGATTTCTGTAGTTTTCAATAAATACTGAGTACTACTGCGGGTGCTTTGATCCAGTACAAGTAATACCAGGTACCTGGTATGGCGTTATGATGGAAATACGGGTATCACACGAGATGCCGGGTACTTTTAACTATTAATAGAACATCAGCAACAGCAGTAGCGGCAGCAGCTGTAGAGTTGGTGCACCGAGTGAGGCCCAAGGCTCAATCAAACCATGATAAGGATTGAGGATTGAGTTTGTAATTGGGATCCGAGAGGCAGAAGGGTACTGAAGCTGTGCAGCGAAGGCTACTCGTGATTCTGAAATCCAGGAGTGTACGTACGTTCGTAAAATCATACCAGGTGCCTGGTACCTGGTAATACTATCGAGTGCCAGATGAAAAAATCAAAAATCGAACACCGACCCGTTGGTACCAGTATACCCCCGAGATAAAAGACGCCAGCTGATCATTACAAGTTCGGAGTTTGGCGTGTGACAATCGTTTGAGAATCTGTCATAGCGCACTGCAGACTGCAGATAGACAACTGACCTTCCCCTGGTACGGCTGCTCCACGCCATTGCTCCCGCCCGCCGCCGTTCCTTCTCCTCCTTCCCCCTGCCCCCCCCCTCCCTCAGCACCAGCAGCAGCCGGCTCTCCATTAGCAACAGCAACAGGGGCGGTCACAGGCTTGGCGTCTCCCACGGAAGGTGGCATGTCCCCCTGCATCTCCAAGGCCAGCTAACTCGGTCTAATACTTTTTGGTAGGCCCGGCCAGTCCGTCGTCCGACCGAGCGATCGTGGGCCTCCCAGCTCCTTTGAAGCGTACCGCGGGGGTGCCTGCCACGAGTATATAGGAGCGTGGCAGCACGCCGACAGCTCCGATGCTCCGCACAGAGCGATGGTCTTCACGAGACAGCTCCAATAAGGCCGGCAACCCCCTGGAAAGCTCTTTCCTGGTTTGGGGGGTTGGTGCTACACCCAAAAAAGCGGTAGGAATTATAGGTGAACTAGGGGGCGGGAAAGGGAGTAATGGGCAAGAGGAGCAACACGGTTAGATACATGAAGGCGATATCAGGGCTACTGCTGTGGTGCCTAGGTTCGTTTACCAGGGAGTGAGGTACTCGTCAGCAGCGAACCCGCTTGCCCGTGGGAAGGGATCCCACAACAGTTACCGCGTCGGGCCTTGTTGGTTCCGGGGCCAGAGAGTATCGTGCAACAAACCGCACCGCCACGTGGACGGAATCAACATTTTATCGCGCTTCTAGGTGAAATCGAACGTGATACGCGCCTCGCGACGAGTCGTGCTCACGGCCAGAGGCAATGGGGGAGAGGGTGGCGCCAGGGAGGGCGAGAAAGGCCCGATAGGTGCGGCGTGTGCCTTGGGGCGACCCGCTTGCTAACCAGTCCTCCGATTTGCGATTTAGATCCGCACCGACACAATCGTCCCCCTCCGCGCAATCCACTCTCACATCAAACAACACTGCGCACCCTCTCCAGTGTAAATCGCCACTCTCTCACCACGGGTCCTCCGCTCTCGCGCGCTTCTGTGAGCCGCACTGGCTGACGGTGGCGATCCCAGTTCCCGGTTCAAAACCATTCTATGAACGCCTTCATATAGTCGAACTCCTCAGGATTCCTCTTCCCAGTTGTATTCCCACACCCTCTCTGCCAAACCCTTACTTGGTATAAAGACACCGTTTAGATATAGCTTATCTGCCCTCTGGACGAACAGCAGAAGCTCTTGTACTCTGGCGTGTTCTGCTCTGCTCTCCATTCCGAAGGAGATTAACCTTGGACAATGTCTCCATCTTCTTTCGTGGCGATAGTGCCTGCCTTGTGCGCGCTGCTGATGGTGCCTGAGGCCACGGCGTTCGTGGGATCGCACGCGTTCATGCGGCCGAACGTCGCAGCACGGAGCACCGCTGGAGCATCGCTCAAGATGTCTGAAGGTGCCGAGGAGGTTTCCGCAGGGCCAACAGCGTTAGACATCAGCAAGGGCATCGCGCACCCGGAGGCCGTGTTCACAGTGCCCGAGAATATCCTCAAGGTTCTGCCGCACCGGTATCCGTTCGCTCTCGTTGACAAGGTGCTGCACTTCGAAGCCGGCAAGCGTATCGTCGGCATCAAGTGCATCACCAACAACGAGCCCCAATTCACCGGCCACTTCCCGGACCTGCCCATCATGCCTGGAGTGTTGCAGGTGCTGTGTCGTGTGGCTTGCATGTCAAAGTTACCCTCGAATGCATTCCTATTCGCTCGTTTTGTTCTTCGACAACCGACAAACAATTTACCAGGTATTGTCATGAGCTGTACACTTGGGGTAAGTACTGGTCATACTGGCAGTATACTGGGGCAGGGCCAGTTTACTTAGTCTGTTATTCGCAGTATAACGCCTTGAGAGTACTATTAATAATAATTACAAGTAAGCCCAATACTCACAGTATCGGACCTCGAAAATACGGCCTACATACCAGTACTACTGCTGCAATAGTATCCCATCCCAAAACATAATATTATTAATAGTACGATAGCCCAGTACTCGCAGTAGGTCTAGCTGGCTGGTGTGGCTTTGGACTGGTGGGAGCTGCTGTCTTCTTCGCTGATCGGTTAGCTTCGCTTTAGCGCTAGGCGGCACAGTAGGTAGAGTATAGACGAGTATCATATGCACCAGTCGTACTGACTTCCAAATATACTGCTGTACTGCTCTAATGGTGAACGACATGCCAGGTATGGATATTACCGTAGAGCGGTAGGTGCAGCAGGTAAGCTTGTACTCATAATTCCTCGTTCTGCCTCCCACTGCTGGAGAGCACGGCGGCACAGCAGCAGTACCTGTAAAACACTCCACGACAGCTGTTGTCCCATGTAAAAAGAAGGAAAATAGAAAATAAAACCGAAGCTGTGAGATCGAAATTACTCACAATTCATATGATAAGTACGTATCAGGTGTTAGATATTTGCGAGTAGACGAGTACAGTATGAACATACTTATGCTTGACCCTCTGATACCCTGGTATACAACAGCAGTACTGTAGGAACACGATGGTTATTTCACGCTTGATCATGTGCTATGATGACGACATCCGGCGGCTATATGAACAATAAGTCAGGAGCTACGATATGATACCAGACTCTGCCACGTTATCGATGTTGGCTAAAACAAGAGAAGTGCAGTCTGATCAACCACCTCGAAATACAGCAGTACCTGGTAGTACAGGTAGTGTCGTAGTGGTTCGTGTGCGCAGAACAGGACTTACCCGGAACAAGGCAAAGGACCGACCCTACAGTACGTAGTAGGACAACGCAGCCCCTGTTCCACCTAGCAGGCATTATCGAGTACAGTTCCCCCGCCGAAGTTCAGTCCTCAGTTTGGCTCAAGCTTCGCCGCAGAATGCAGAAAGAAGGGGGCCGTCCTTCGAGACAGGTTTACGTAGTCGCAAGACAGCCTCCCAGCTGTTATCCAAACGAGCATCATCTTGGCATATTGGCCACCCCTCTCCACTAATCGGTGTGGAGTGTGGATTAAGCTACTGCATCAGTTTGGGCGTGTTCCATCATGCATTAGCGAAAGGTTACCTCCCTACTTGTAGGAAAATAGTGGATTTTCTCTCCCCCCTCAATTCCGTCGTTGAGAGGATTGTGACAGGTGCACGTAGTGGCTGTGTCTGAGGCCTGCGTCTGGAACCACGCTTGTCTGCCGCGATTCAGAAGGTACGATCCTTGCGTGAAATTTGAGGTCTGCTTAAGCCTGTACCCATCTTCCTACCGCAAGACCGGGGGAAAAGCAAAACACAGCACGAATAATAACATTACGTGATAAACGCGTGCGGGGGAAATATGGGAGCATCCATGTGACGCTCGTTTCCAGATCTACTGCCGGCCACAAGCGGCTAGACGGGATCCCATCTGGAAAGACCGTAATTGTATGGGAGGATCGGCAGCGCTGGCCGCGGGAGGTGATGCCATTGTTTCATTACTTTGACCCACACTATTAATATCAAGCGGCAAAGCAGGCACAACGTTACTGACTAACCGGACAGAGCGAGGAATACTCACAGAGCAACGCATCCCGTTCTAGTTGATAGACATTTTCGAGTGCAGTTAACCTTGCCGAAGCTCACTCCAAGTGAGCTCAAGCCTTGCCACGAAAGACAGAAAGAAGAGAGGCGTCGCTCGAGGCACCACTCACCCGCCGACGGTCTGTTATACTGTAAGGAAACCGATATCAACCAAAACATGTTTGGCGCAGGCTCGTCAACCATCTCTATACGTCTACAGTAGTCTAATACCCTAATACCGGTAGTGTGTGCACGGAGGAGTACTATACTACTCATACGGTAAATACATCCATATGGTACAGTAGTACCTTGTATAGTGCTGCGCTTGTGTCGGACTGCTTGCCGTGTTGGTTTGTAGTTCGACACTACTGTACCAGTCGTAGACCGGGATGCTGAGTGTGGGCGGTGACGTAGTGATGATCATAATATAATTTCGCCGTATTTCCCCTCTCATTGATGGAGGATAGTTTGAGAGGATAAACGCGTACAACGCGATCACGGTGTCAGTAGTGGCCGATGTACATACAAAGCTTCTGCACCAACGCTCGCGGAAACAGGGCCTAGGGGCCTGCTGGTGGGGGAAGCTGACGCTTCCAGCCCCAAGCCCTTTCGCGTGCGACTTCAAATTGTGTGGTATACTGACCTTGTTACCTTGCTTCTGTCGGCTGCTCTTGTGACTCAGCCAGGCATCGCTCCAGCCCTTCTCAGTAGCTATATAACTGCTGTATACATCTTGCAACCATTCTTAGTTGCAGCCATTGTGTCTTAAGCTGGGGCGAGTCGTATATACGTAAATTCTATCGTAGGTAGAAATCGTAGGAGGACCCGTTCAAGTAGCATATTCAGCTGTGCTGAACTGATTAAATTCGTCTACAGCAGTATGAAAGCCCAGTAACCACGAGTGTCCAATGGCATCATGTAGTTTCAGCGATAAAGTACCGGTATGTAAGTAGACTACGATTGCTGTTATTGTTGTGTTAACTATTGAAATTACAGCATTATATGGGCAAGGTTGTTGTTGTTGTTGTTGTTCGTGCTGCCTTGCACATTTATCCGCTCTCTCTGACAAGTACTAACGATTTCCAGCACATCCAGGTTTCGTGCTGATTCGTCTTCTTAGAGTGGCAAGGTCCAGCAGTTGAATACTCCAGCAGTACTCAGATTGACGTTGGGCATGAGCCTTCACTAGGTAGCCCTTACGGAAGCTGCTGTTCGCAATACATAGCCCTGCGGCGGCAGCAGCAGCAGCAGCAGCAGCAGCAGCAGCAGCAGGCGTGAAAGTAGAGCAATGCATTATACCTGGTACGCGGTGCAGGCGTCAGCTCCATGCACTTTCATTGCAACGCTGTTGTGAGAATCTCGCTGCTCTCTGTCTGTGGGCTTCTCGTCACACTGACGATAGAGGACCTATCGTACTGACTGTCGTGCTCATTGTTTCGTTGCTCCTTTGTCTCCTTGCATTCCTTCCCGTCTTCGCGTCAATAAGGTCGAGGCTATGGCTCAACTTGGTGGCTTGATTTGTCTGCAGGAGCCTTGCAGCGACGGGAAGGGGACGTTCTTCTTTGCCGGGGTTGACGGGGTGAGTGAGCTGCCGATCGTGGACATACCTGGTATATCAACTTATAATCTTACGCATTCAGTAGTACAGGGGGATATTGTTACTGGTACGTATTACCCACAACCGAATATGGTGTCTAAACCTGGCGCGGTACAGTTATTGCTTCAGTCTACCGTGGGTTCTGATCGTTCTGATTGTTCTGATTGTTCTGATTGTTCTGATTGTTCTGATTGTTCTGATTGTTCTGACCACGAGGGCCTACCGTAGTAGTCACACCAATACGCTTTTCTAGCAGGAGTGTTATTATTTGTAGGCTTGACGTCGAACCGTACTTTATTCACGAATAAAGCGCTGAATGTCACGTGCCAGCGTACGCGAAGTATGTGTATATTGGTTTCGCTTCGATGATGCAATGGGATATTATGGCGACTACTATACAGGGCGAAGAGGAGGGGCTAGGGACACCTCTTGTTGTCACTCGTTTGTTTGCACAAATGCTGCAGACTTCGTTTGCTACTGCAGATACCTAGTACTACTTCGTTGACACCTGTTGCACGATTGGACGAAAGCGAGCCTGCGGCAGTGCCTGCTGGTCTGTATTGCGTGGTAGTGGCTTGTCCGCGAACGCCCAACTTTTCCTTTGAGGGCGTTACAGATGACGGACTATATGGTTCAGGAGCACATACCGGAAATGCGTCGTAGCAAGACTGGTTGGCTAGGTGACGTTTACTAGATCCTCGTAGCGCCAACTGATGCTACGCTTGCTGCTTACTTTTAACGTTTCTCGATCGTGACCTGTACGTTTTTATAGAATGCAAAGGTGTGCTTTTAACCCCACTCCCTGAACGGAAAAAGGTGCATCTGTCGCAACGGCAACATAACCGAAGTTGACATGCAATCAGTAGTGTAGGTCTTGCTGCAGGCACGGCAAGACAACACCTGGAACTACCATGGACACGCTTGCTTTCAACGCCTGCAACGTCAGGACATAGGTTGTTTTCGGTGCACAGCACCCGAGCCTCTCTTCCTCTCTTGACCTTCACAAATTCGCCACCGTACTCCACTTTGTGGAGCCATCCGAACTAACCATTTCGCGCAATGTGATTTCTCGTCAAATTTCATGTAAGGGCTCATCTTAACGGGGAACTTTTGTCGGGAATGAATTGAAATTCCGATTTTTTCATTGACAACTAGTATGCGGTTCCCCCAAAGGACCCAAACACGTGTTTTTTACGAAATCAAATCGAAATTCGTTGAAATCAAACTTTTGTTCCCAACTATTATAGAGTTCCCCGTGAAGATGGGCCCTGACGGTCCGCGTCAATTTCTGTTGGCGTGATTTCTCGTTTTTATTTTGCCAAACCTGATTTTGTTCCTCCACTTTCATATTGTGATCTGTTGCGAATTGTGCATCATATCGCTAGGTGAAGTGGCGCAAGCCTGTGGTGCCGGGCGACGTCTTGGTCATGGAGATGGAGCTCTTGAAGTGGAAGCCTAAGTTCGGCCTGGCCAAGATGACCGGCAAAGCCTATGTCGATGGGGTGTTGGCGCTAGACGTGAAGGAGTTCACCTTCGCCTTGGCACAAGGGTCGTAGGGATGCTCGACAGTAGGCTTGCGGCATATGTTGGTTGCAGCTGCAGTAGAGGTTGCGCACTGAGCGCGTTTGCCAATGCCAACATTGGTTAGTTTGGTGGTCATCCTCAAATAAGGACGATGGGTTGTTAGCGGTAGACGTGAAGGATACCACGTGCCCCAAGTGGTCTTACCTAGGGATGGTTCCGGCTTGGACTGAAGGATACTTGGGGTAAGCTCATCGGCAGCTAGGGGCTACGCGCTCGGTACTTTTACCAATGGAATTTTCACTTTGGTGGCCAACGCCAACTACTATTAATACGATAGTAAAAGCGATGGAGTGCCTTTAATAGCTGGAGAGGTGAGGGATATTAGATACCCGGCATCACCTACGCTCTGGCACAGGAATCCTATGGATGGTCTAATCTTGGAACCTGAAGTCATTTTGGGCGTAGTTCAACGGCAGCAGGAGTAGTGCCCCCGGCGCGTTTTGCCAAAGACAACCTTTACTATTTTTGTCGCGAATCCCAAATGAGAATGGGAACGATGGGGTGGGTCCTAGCGGTGGTCGCGCAGGACTTCACCCCACTTTCGCTTTGGCGGTGGGATCCTAGGCATCTACTGTAGGCATCTACGGTAGGCATATTCTAGACTTTATCATATATTTCAGCGACGGAGGTGATAAACACCCTCGACGCGTTTGCCAGCGAGATCGTTTTCAATTTCGGTGGCCAACCTCAAATAGAAAATAGTGCAAGAGGTTGGGCAACAGGGCGGGCTCAACGATTGGTAAAACAAGACAACACGAATAAGAAAGACGCTGATTCTTGCACCGCCACATGATTACAAAGAGGATACATGGGCAGGACGAGAACAAGACAAGAAGCATGTCCGGTGGGTACAAATCGATTCGATTATTTCGGTGGTGTCCATGTGGCGAAGCATATTCAACATCCGACCATTCCGGCTCTATCACATCGCATGTACGACACCGTGTAGGATGATGCCAGCTTTTGGGACCCATAAAAAGCGACCAAAACAGATTGTATAAAAAAGTTGCCTTTTGAACAATGAACCGTCTAGGACCCGTTGCATTCTACTACTGTGCTTAGGGTTAGGCTACTCCCGTGCCATAAGAGCCCTTGCATTATACTTGAGCCACCTAACGTACCATCCCCCAACCTACAATCTACAACTAACCAGTGTTCGATGCGGTAATCGTCTTTTTTTGCCGTCACTCGTTCCCCCTGTCTCTCTGTGTCTCTTTTCACTATCAAGTTTAGAAAAGGGGTAAGCCCACTATCTTGGCGCTATTGGCAATATTGACGCTATGGGCAAAGCGTCAGTAGCGGATTGAACGACATGAGACTGGCCTCGTTCCCAAAGACTGACCGCGTTAAAACAAAGGGAGTATCGTATGCAGCACCCGAGGCGTATGCAGCACCCAAGCAAGTATTATGCAGCATCCAAACAATGTGTCCAAATAAGGTGTATGCAGCACCCAAGGTGCGAAAACGAACTCCCCTGCCACACTGTATAATAAGCACAATGTAAAAAAACACACGACGGCACAACTCCCCTATCCATACCATATAGGCACATATAAAAAAACTACTCGACGGCACATCACCTCTACCCTTAATTCAGCTGTCGAAACACGCAAGACGGCTTGCTAATCCCCCTCCCACCCTCCCATCTACCGGTACATGGGCACATGAGCACACTTGAGGCAGCTGTCAAAATACACGGTGGTTCCTTGTGTGTGCCCTCCACTCAGCACGTCAAGTACACTTTAAGCCTGATAGGCTGCGATCCAGCACGCCACAAACGCAGGGATCTCTCTAGAATGCTCTAGAGTGGGTGGCAATTCAAGCGCCACCGCTGGCACCGCGAAATTAATGGCGCTGTTCTACCCCCCCCTCAAACTAGGCGTCTGACCAATATGAGGTGATCTCACCATGTCATATCGCCATAACAAGAGCAAGTGAGCAACCTTTTGAAAACGAGTGCCCAATAGGCGGCCAGCCACTCGAACGAGCCATCCTGACACGTGATACAAAATACAGAGGCACCGAAAGTGCCCGGACGCATCTTGCGCTGACGCGTATTAATAGTAATAGTCACATATCAGCAACGGGCATATACAGGCAACCTGTGGATCTTACGGTCCTAAACAACACGGCCTGGTTTACCGCGTCGTTGAAAATAGACAAAACAACAACAACCAGGACAACCCCCATACCACCGAAATAGATTCCAAAGCGTATGGGCCACGGAATACTCGGCGACTAAACAATTAACACACAAAAATGTACCCGGTAGATCACACAGGCACGTTACGATCACACAGGCACGTTACTGAGCTCAGATGTAAATAGTGTCATGTCACCAGAAAAGACTCATTCTACTGTGTATCGGACTATTCGCACACGGCGCTCATGTTCGAAGGCAGCGCACTATCCAACAATTCCTGACACAAGAATTAAAAAAAAGTCACGTGCTGGTAGGCCGCGGGCAAGACTCCAGTAGTACTGCAGCAAAAGTGAACTTATCACACTGCCAAGTAAACCCCGACCGCTGCCCGACGCAACGACGACAAACTTAACACAAAATAAAAACAAGTGCGCGTGCGCAACATCGCGCGGTATTTAAACCGCACGAATGGAGTACAAGATGGGGCCTATCAGCACGTATACAACCCGCCTAAGCAGAGGAGACTACAAAAAAAGACGCACGCCGTTGCCAGGCCCGCCCAGGTGACTACGGAGCATTGTCGAATACAAGGCACCCTCGACAAGTAACACTAGGGACCCTGATACGCCACGAACGGTCGCCCCAACACTGGTGATGCTTTTGATATGCCTGATGCCTGCTGCGCGATGCATCATCACAATCGCGTCATGTCAGCATGTCAATCAAGCTTCCTCTCTGGAGAGAGGGATGCGTCCTTCCTCCACCCCTGCGCCTGCCGCCCACTCCCTCACTTTTGCGAAGGATGCACACCAAGGCTTACCCTCGGAGAACCTGAGAGACTGCCACCTAGAAATGAAGGGCTTCTCGAACGCGTGCAGGTGTAGATGGTCTGCGCCAATATGTATGCATGGGGCGGGCGCGGGCGCGAGCAAGGAGATTCCTATCAACAAATAGACGGTGGCGATACTTGCGAATTTTGCAGGTGATATTTTATGGATGATCGTGTTAATTCGTGTCAGCATCTTGTGCTGCTGTAACTCGCAAGCAAAATTAAAGTTTCGATTCTTGTATTCGTTCGATGTTCTCTAGAAAATCGACACAGATTCTGCCATGACGGACACAATTAGCTAAAAAATCATGCCGCCTGACAGTACAGACTTGACTATCAGGTACCAGGTATGTTTTTAATACTCGTATGCTTGGTATACTATCAACCAAAACAGTTAGAGATGACCAGCCTCCGAGAAACAACGCTGCTGCTGTTCTAACAGTTGCATGCAGTGCGCGCGCCATATACGCCTCATTGTCATAGGCACATGCTCGAGCCAGCTCTTTTTTTGCACGCGACTACTTACAGTAGTTGCAATATTACCCTTGGTTGCTGCTTTTAGGTGGCATAATATACACACCCGGTATACAAGCCGTGGCCACAGGTGTCATCCCCTTCCCCCCTCGGTACGTGCCTTCCGTCCTATCGCGCATAAGGTTCAGCATCCCCACTGCTCGTCGATTTTCATCAATGTTGCTAACTCACGCTCCAGCGCTTTCCGCATATCCATTTTTATTGCAAGAAAGTGCCTACGAGTGTGTGCACTTGGTGATAATTGAACTATTATACGAGTATGCCCAAACCAGGTGCTAGAATGAGCCCTGTTGCATCGCAGGCGGCAGCTAAGTTGAGCACGCGAAGGTTCGTTCTATTTGATTGGGATATTTGAGCTTGTGCCTTTTCTTTAACTATGGGTGTGATGGTTTAAATCCGAAATGCAATCGTACGTACCGGTATACCAGAAAGCCAATGAGATTGTGTGTGTGAAATCAGCACTTGCGATACTGGGCTGCTGGGACAAAATATTGCGTGCATAAAAAATTATAAAATTATGAAGGGTTTATTTGTTCCGAAATGCAGCAGTATGTAGTTCTGAAAGGGACTACGTACAAATATATGCCGGCGTCTCCGGTGGCTTGGTAGGTAGTCCGCGCGCCTATCAAGATCAATTCCGCGGGTTCAAGTCTCACCGAGTGCATGCTCAGGGACTTTTTCTTGAACAAAATAAATTGATCAGCGGAAAGGGCGAGAGCTTGAGTAAGCTACATTCGATGAAAATCGACGAGTAGTGAGAATGCTGAAACCAGTTCGCGACAAAAAATAATGGCACGTGCCAAGGGTAAAATCTCCTACGAATTAGGCTGGAAAGTGAAAGTGATGATTAAAAATAAATAAATAAATACCAGGTAAAACATACCAGGTATAGCAGGTATACTCGTTACAAGTACGAGTTGTACTTGTCGTATACCTGGTACCGGGTATATATCAGCCCAGTACGTACGAGGGTCAGGTGTAGATACTGCTGTCATTCCGCCCGAGCCGTCATCGAAACTAATGTCATCTTGCACCTGGTATACTTGGGATCTGGTGTATACGTAGTATTAATATTAATAGTACACCTGTACAACACGCACCTTGTACCTACCTCTTTTTTTTTTATTTTTTTTTTTATCCATCCCATTTATTATCTTCGCCCTTCTTCTCTCTCTCCCTCTTCAGTCGTAACTCAGATCCGG
>JBBMHQ010073976.1:0-26516 GCA_037834295.1 Postelsia palmaeformis
GCCTTTAGCATGCGCACTTTAAGCGTGAACGGGGCATCCTCCATATCATACAGTTCCCGTTTGAACCGATTGTAGCATGCCCATGCGAGTCGAATCGTTGTATAATCTCTGGCATCATGTCAGCGTTTGCGACGACGAGGCCGCCCAGGTACACGAACTGCATCGTCTGCCTATACCTCTGTCCCGCTGCTTCGATGACGAGCGGTGAGGTCCGGGGCGCCTGGTTCGGTGTCCGCAGTAGCATGGTCTCCGTTTTCTTTTCAGATACGGTGAAGCCTGCTGCTTCGAAAACGGTCATAATGACGGTCATCATCTTTGCAAGGCCTTCTGCCGACTTCGACACAATGCCTGCATCGTCCGCGTACAGCATGCCTCACACTGCCCATCGTACGTAAGTATGTAGAGTGATTTTTTTTTTATACTGTAAATTAAATAGGAAAAAGAAGAAAGTTTCATTCGAACATAATTTCGTGAAAAATATGCCCTTGAGTCCTATCGAGGAATAACGGGGGGGGGTTAGATGGAATAACCCACAATAATAAATATTCCTCTGTTTTCCTTCATAAGAGATTTGGATGGTACCTACTCTGGTATCCATTTTTTTTATTATTATTCGGAGAGACAAAAAGCTACATGTTTGTAAACTTACAGTATCCAACAAGATATCTTCATTGTCTGAAACGTCGTCTAGCTTCAAAATTATTCATACTACTAGTCGTACTACACCCAGAACTACTCCTGGCAAAAACATTCCGTGCACCCGGCTGGGTGGAGATTTATTGCACACCCAGGTTCTTTTATACAGGTTTTACTGTGTACTCGTAGAGCACCAAGAACCCTGATCCACGACCGATACATTAGAGGACGGTTCGCGCTTCGCGCTCTCGAATGACGGTTCGCGCTTCACTCTCACGGCCTCCGGCGGCTCCCGCAGGGCTGTCTATTTATTTCTGCACCTTGTGGGTGGGAGCAGGGTGCCAAATGGGATCCGATCCGGGTGAGAGCACGGTAACACCCTCCTCCCACTTTGCACCCTGCCCCCACCCGGATCTGATCCCACTGGGCACTCAGCTACCACCTGGACCTGATCCCATTTGGCCCCCTGCTCCCACGCACAAGGTGCAGAAATATAATCAGTCCTCCGCAGGAGCCGCCGGAGGCCGTGAGCACGAAGCGCGAGCCGGAAGTAGAGAGCGCGAACCGTCCTCTCGCGTTGATCTGGGATTTTCGTGCACTACGAGTATACAGTGAAACCTGTATAAAATAATCTGGGTGCGCAATAAATTCCCACCCATCCGGTTCCACGGAATTTTTTGGGTACTACTGGGGTGGAAAAGAAACGGGAAGTTTGCATTATTTAACTTGCATTTTTGAAATATGTCGTACCTGGTGCGTCATACTGATATTTATTTTTTCTGATCTGGGAGTGCAATCAATCACAGCTGCTGTTTTTGTTGACATTCATGTTAGGTGCGGGAAGATGGTGGCAGGAAAACTGCAGTATGTAGATGAGAAGAGAGTTGGGAAGAGTGTGGAGGTGTAGTGTGGGGGTGGATGCTGGTGATCTCGTCGATTAGCCTTCTGGTGCCTGGAACACGGGACCGACTGTCGTCCATCGCCTTGCCTATTAATAGTACGTAGCCGCAACCTACTCGTGACAGCGCACAGAAAATCAGAGGCAAAGCTGCAGGTCCGAGGTGGATGCAAAGCAAGTAAGTGCAAACCACCTTTCAAATATCAACCTGTTGTACGAAACTTCGGAATCGAGAGCATAATATAACATATAGAAGACATACATTGTCATGTCTGTCCAGCACAGAGGATAAGAAAGTAAGAGCTAATTACGTAACCTCTCGAGATCCACTTTCTCCGAAGATCGGCGTTCTTCTAAATAAGCCGACATGGCTATCTAGCTCGAAAAAACAAAAGGGGATAGCATTACCACATAGCTTGTCTGCTGTAATCTTCAGCAGTGGTATACCTGCCGGATCACCACCATCGTGGTTTTTTAGCACCACCCATCAGCGGCAGCGATCGCCTACCTATACGGTATCACTCTCGAAAACGCTCAGTATTACACGACAAAAACAAACTGATTGTTGCGTGGTGCGTGATCTTTCATTTATATAGCAAAATGTGCGCCTTGTTTATTTCTTCCGTGGAAGCGAAACATATCGGCAGCTAATATTCCGGGAATATGGTTGACCACAGTCGTACAATACGATACGCACAACCACGACCTCGGCGCAAGAGCGAAGTAAAAAATGATTTCTGATTTACTTCTGCTCGCCCCGTACCGAGCTATTTTCGCTGCAGGCGGCGCAATTTCTCTTTTCTCGACGAAGACGTCGAAACTAGAGATGACACCTGGATTGCAAATCGGAACCGGGACCAGTACCGCCTTCGGTAGGATTTGACCAGTACCGTCCCGGGTTCCCGCGGTACTGGGTATCCCGGGTACCCGGGTACCCGGGTTCCCAAGTACCCAGGGATACGTGTATAGTTTGCTCCACTCTTGTGTTTGGGCGGCGTGAACGGTCCTCAGGCGGGGTGGCGAGGCGTAGTGAGGCGGGATAAGACTTCATTTCATCTCTCTCGATGGATGAAAGTGCGAAAAAGAGGAGACTGCGCGTATCCTCCAGTACCGCCGGTACCCCGGGTTACATGTATATACATTTTTCTCCACTCTTGTGTTCGAGCGGTGTGATGACCGGTCCTCAGGCGGGGTGGTGAGGCGTGGTGAGGCGGAAGGTGGGAGGACAAGGCTTCGGGTCGTCTCTCTTGATGAATAAAATCGAGAAAAGAAAGGAGGCCGTGCGTATTCTCGGTGCAATCGGCGTAGGGAGGTGAAATAAAAGCAATCAAACAATCAAAGATAAAAACCATCCATCTAATTTACCCCCATTTCGCTTGTGAAGTCAACTTCATCTGGGAAATCCTTCGAATATCGTTGTTTCCATCCACCAAACAAGCCCTGCGAGATAAGCCCACACCCAGAAACAGCGAGCATATACATAATAATCAGAGGAAGTAGGAAGGGCGGGGAAATCTTCGCCCACACTGCTGCAAAAAAAAACCTCTCGCCAGACAAACGCATACCTCGTTGTAAGCTGTAAACATCGCAGAATAATCCAGACACACATCCATCCGCCCGTTGATGTCATCAAACATCCAATATGCAACCCGCAAACCTGGTGTTAATGATCATTTCCGCAACCTCTCTACAAAGTTTAACGGCAAGGTTAGGACCTCTGAATGCCGGGAGAAAGTCCAACAACAAACCAAAACATGTGCAAGAGAGCGGCTACCTCTGCTAGACATTGGTCATTGGTCTAGTCACGTGTTCGGTGCTATTGCACAAAAACGCAAGCAACTACTGAAAACCTAACCTACGGAAAAAAGTAAGACCATCCATGCCAACCATGTTTACTCAACAACACAAGAATCGATCGCATCCTGAGCAAAAAATGACAACACAAATCAAGGGCTCCTGTAGTTGTCCATGACGCCGGATGCGATGGCCCCACGCACGGTCACAAGCTGGGCCACCCTACTTCCCATGAGCCTAGTCCGTTTGGTCGTCAAGGTCAGCCCTGCCTTGGAAAACAGCCGCTCCGACGACGCCGACGAAGCGCAACTGACGGGTACCCGGGTTCCCGGTTACCCGGGAATCCGGCATACCTAGTACCGCGGGTAGTAAAAACGGAACCGGGACGATACCGGGACCGACGGTTTTGGGTACCCGCCTCCCGGTACTCGGTTCCCACGAATACGGGTGCCATCTCTAGTCGAAACGCTGCTGGTAAAGATCAGGTCATGCGGCAACAGACACCTGACCTCGACATAGACTTAGCCGACGGCCAACCCGCTTCGTAGCGGCAAGGACAACTAGTATAGATGACAGGCTCGGAGAAACCAGGTAGATCAAAGCTCGAGCGGGCAAGAGCTTGCCGGCGGCGTCCTACAGTACCCTCCCAAACCTGAAAAACAAATATTCCTCCACATTATTTTTTTCCCATCGGTCTCTCCGAATTACTCCCTCTCTACTTCCAGTACAATTTCTCGTACTGCATCACTATTAATATCAATACTACTACTTCTACTTCTACTAGTACTATTTCTACTGCAAGTCGACTCGTCTTGGTACTTCGAACGTTACAATGAATATGAGTGACTGGTGCTGGTGCTGCTGTTGTTGCCGCTTGCTGTATTACTGCTGCTGCAGTAGTCTACGAGCATGTATCTACCGAGATGTGCGCGCCGCGTGCGCTTCTCTTGGTACCCAAACCCGCGCCAGCCGACTGTTCCAGTGGCAACGGAGAAATGCGCCCCCCGCTGACCGCGCGTTGGATGTTGCTAAAGTGACGCTGCTACTATCGTCTACGAGTACTCAGTATGTACCCACCGTGAGGTGCGCGCCGCGTGCGCTTCTCTTAGTACCCAAACCCGCGCCAGCCGACTGTTGTAGGGGCCACGGAGGGATGCGCACCCCGCTGACCACGCGTCGGGCGCGAAGCAACGACGCTGCACAGCTGTGTCACCATCCAACTCATCGATCGTTCTGTTGCTGCTCGTTGTCGTGGAGAACATCATGGGTCCAGAGAGCTTGCTCTCCTTGTGTACCTACCTGGTGTGATATCGTAACAAGTATGTTCGTACCTGGTAGTACATGGTATGATGGTACTACGCGGCCTGATATATACCATGTGGGATGGAACAAACACGGTATGGGATAGGGGATATGTTGGTGGTAGGGTGTATGGGAATATGGGAAAACCACCGTATGAGGTACCAGGTATGGTATATGCTGACGGGATTGGACGGGAAAAATACAGTATATGGCATGGTACGTTTGGGGTATGGGAACATGGCATGATGTCGTGGATGAATTACACGGCTTAATTTGTCTGGTGGTATGGTATGTTTTAGTATGTAAGATCCGTAAGGGTCGAATGCGTCGTACGAATATCATATGTAGCGAGCTTATATATCGGACATTGGAAAATGTTCGAAAATATATGTCTTGCGGACAGACAGACAAAGATCGGCAGAGAGACATATTCGCATTTACCGAAACAGACTCAGTCCTACAAACTGAGAATGGAACCTACGGTATACACAAGAACCTATATACTATGTTGCTATTTTTACGGACAACATTTTGTCCTGTTTACTATGGTCCCCCGTATTAGGGTTGTGAAGATCAAAATTTATGGCTGTTGCTTCACAATGCCTCGTAGTTCGTGTGGAAGTTGTTTCGTTGTTGATTTCACCAAATATTCACACATCAATCCCGGTCAGGCGCATTATTCCACGTGATCACTGAGCCAACCAGGGAAAAAAGGGAGGAATTCTTCTCGCGAAAAACAATGAGAGGCAGCGGAACAGAAGAAGCGGGGAGGAGGGAGGAGAGCCGGATACGTATGGTGCCATGATACCTGGATCTGAACTACCACCGGGAGAAACAGGGATAAGGAGGGCCGCGAAAATGAAAAGTGACAAGGAAAAACAAGCAAATCTAGTCATACCACTGTTACTTCTGTGTATACCGCAGTACCTGATACACTCTTCAGTTTATTGCCACGACCTGGTCGGTCACTTCCGTTCGGAAAACCCACCAAGTCTGTACTAAGGGCACGAAAAAAATCAAATCAATGCGTACCCTGGCGTACCATGCGTAAGGATTAATCGAGGGGATAGTGTCTCACATGTACGTGCCAGTCGCAAATGAGGCGGGTAGAGCACAGCTTACACTCGAACCCTCCCGAGCACACGCTGGAGCAGCAGCAGCAGTGGTGGCAGTGGTAATATCCCAGTCCAGTAGTCTTCTACGTGTTAGTGAAGGCCTGAAAAAGGAGGTGAGGTCACCGGTGTCACTGGTAGCACGTGCAAAGGTTGAACCAAAAACGTGACGGGGTTGGAGCAGGAAGACGTATTAGTACAAATAATAGGCACTGTAGTTTCCGATAAGCGCTACACTTGCATCTGGTGTGCGACAAGTCTGTCTCGGCTGTGTCGTTTCGCACACAATTTCGATTTGCGTCTGGTCTCCAGCCTGTGGGAGCACGGCTGCCTCTCAGGGAGCCGCCGGAGGCCGAAAACGCCGAGCACGAACCGGTACCCCACGTGACGGTCAACCATCCGCCACCGTAACACAGCTCGTCAAATGAATGCAAATTCAAGAATCGTTCTACGACCGAGGTTTACCCGAATTTTTCTGAGACTCCTCACTTGACAAGCTCTATATACTAGTAGCGAGTCACCCGAGAACCGACTTCATCAGCAAGAATCGAGCTGCATTCAAATGAATAATCCCATGGCCTGAGCACACAAAAACGTCATTTCTCGAAACAAATTTGACATTGCGACGATGTTGGGTTCAGAAGCGCCCCATCATTCAGAAGCGTTTGTAGCGGAAATGTGCTACCTCTAATAATATTGAAGAACGCGTCACAAGTGCGAAAAGTATTCTTCCGCCGCTGCCGTCCTGATAATGGAACCCATTATCTCGTTTTCACGGGGCCGGGCTCCAATGCAAGAACGACAGGAGTCGGCGTGTGACGGATGCGCGAAATGGATCCTAGTCAAGCCTTTCTTTATAAATACTAAAATATTGAGGCAATCGAACCCTCACGTTTGGTGCGATGTGGTCAGCTGCCGTACGTATTTCTATTGTCGGGAATGAAACAGCAGAACCCCTGTTGTTGCTCGTACTATTTGTGTATGTACGAGTAGCATCCGCCTACAGGAAGTGTCACACATGCCATGATCCGAAGTCGTGTATGAGATACATTCTCTATTTATTAATACAATAGTAATATCTTTGAGTTGAACTTCAAGGTAACCATTGTGACACATGGAAACACCAGTATCTTTCATCTCTCAGCGTAGGGTAGGAGGCTCGGTGTGTGTTTTTTAGTGGCAAGCTACGGAATTGAGCGATGATGAGAACCTCTTGCATTGGCGACGTAAGACCGCCCATGAAGAACCGATAACAACGATCACAATTAATTCGCGACTCTTTTGGCATGACAAACGATCGCCATCCGTGACATTTCAGATCGAACGAATAAACGGCTAAGCGTCACGTTTTACTTCTTTGTCAAATTATATAAATTCCGATGTTCCGAATCGAACGGCTTTGCGGGTAGAGCCGTCTCGCGCGAGTGGGGCACGGCCAGGCCCGGCCGGGTTGACCGGTCCTCGATAGACTTGAATCACGGGCCGAAGCCTGATCCGGCCTGCGACATACCTATCTCACCGATCGACGGCTAATCCGAGTTCGCAAAACTCCATCTCGCAGGCCATCTGCCTGGCCTGGCCTCTCAGATGGTATTTGTTTTCATCTTGAAGCTGTGACTCCTCGAACGTTCGAGGCCACAACGTGCTCGTTAGTCTGTGCCTAGCGGTGTCGTCGGGTCTTTGTCCGTTGCACACAACCAGCGTACGAAGCGGGGTCTATCATGCTCCTATATCCTTTACCGGCCTTCGGATACCGTTGGTGCGCGTATGTTGCGTAGTGCCTAGATCAGGCGCTTTTCGGCACAAGAAGTCACGAATCGTGATGAAGTCGTCGTTTTCAGGGGAAAACAAGAGTAAAAGTCGTCATAAACCGTGTTTTTTTAGTTTGTTAAAATGGCCCTTTATTTCACTACTCCCTTTTCCTGCTTCGTTTTATTTTTCACCAGTCCGGGACGAATTACACATTGATGTATGTACAACAATCACAAAAAAAATGCATGTTCCTGGTCTTGTACTCCACGCTAGACCAATCTGGCACTTGGGCGGTGACGGCTGCACCTTTTAGCCACGAATAAACCACGAGTTTCGCATATCCTTTACCGCCGTGAGGTAGTTCAATACACGTATCAGGTATACTAAGTAGGTACTTTACTCTCCCTTGTGTATGTACTTTTTATCATGTAATTGTGTTCTGCATTCTAGATATACTTTTCATCGTGTAATTGTGTTTAACTCGTTTGTTGCTGCTACGTTGCGTGTCGTCCAGTTTGCACTTCGGCCACAAGACGAAGCTATCAAACAACTTTTGAATTTACTCAACGATGTAGGAGTAGTCAGAGCAGGGGAGCAGGAGCCGTTGACATGCGTGCAAAGGGCTGTATAGAGTATGCCATACGCCAGTGACGTGGGAATTGCCTCGAAGTCATCTAAAGGACTCGCGTAAACGAGGGCAACTGTTGAGACTGTTTTGAAAGCAGCAGGCCTCATGGTGCCATAAAACCAAACAGAAACAACAGTGCCGCCACGAAGATCGGACAAGACAACCCTCGCCCCACCGCTCGCCATTGAAACAGGAGGTCAGAGGTCTGAATAAACAGAGGGTTCATTTTGTTGTCGCTGGGCAGCAGTTTCCACGAAAACGCTCACCTCTTGCTCGAATTCGACCTTCGGTTCCGTCTGTTGAGGGCATTCTTCAAAATACTCGACCCGGAGTTGTATGATAGGAGGACAAAATAAATGTGGCCCAACGGGCACTTTCGTGAACGACGCCCTCGGGGGCACTTTAGTTCCTCGCGCTCTGTAATCGGGGGCGCAACAAACTAAAGTTCCTCAACTATTATATAGCATGGCACCATGCGCAACGATAGCGACCGTAGGGTACCAGCCTGTCTAGATGTTGCCTCGGCAAGAAGAGCTGTTGTGGTATGTGCGGCACTTCTGTTCGTCATCGATCCTCGTCCGATGTACGGATGGGTCCATGTTCTCGATGCGCAGAATCTCTCCAGGCGTTTTGTTGGGGTACACCGAGCTAAATGTACCTCCGAGCATAGCCTACACAGAGCACACTGTCATGAGAGATCACGACGACTACAGCATACCAGCCCTCCCCCGGGGTGGCCTACGTCATGTGTCGATCTAGTGTGGGCGGTAGCTCCGCCGGCCATAGCTTCTCGACCAATATACAGCTTCTCGACTGATATACAGGCGGACGCATGTTCTCGATACGTCGGATCTCTCCAGGCATCGTTCGGGAGCACATTATAAAAAAATGCCTCGCGGAAAGCAGATTGCATGAAGCACGCGACCCGCGAACGATCATAACGGCCCTAAGATGCCAGTCTCTCTGGGTGTTGTCTACAGCGTGTGCTGCCGTGGTATGTGCAGCGAATCTGCCTGACATCGCTTCGCTCCTGATCCGCGGACGGGTTTGTTCTCTCGATACTACCAGTATTGCAGCCTTGGAGCCCACCCAAGGGACTTCGGAAGTTCGAAATTATAGCGTTCGAAATCGGATCTGTCTGCCAACCGAAATCCTGGGTGTCAAGGACACAAAGCTGTTTGTGTATCCGGCGAAAATCGATGGCCAACTACTGCACATACCACTGGACGGTCGAGACGTATGGACCGTCGAAACGTATGGCATCGATGTATGGCATCTTCCCGTTGGCGTAATCACCTGTGTTGGCGGGCGTCATGGTTTCAATTTTCGGAGGCACTTACTCGAAGGTTGATGTGCCCTGAAGAAAACCTGAGCATCGTGAACACGAGCCCATCCGTGTGTTGGGCGAGAAGCGACGACCGGCGGAACTTCCGCGCGCACCACACCATCACATGCCGTACACAACTTCGAGACATGCATGATATCCTGTGGTCGTACTGATCGCTCGTGGGGTGGTGCATTTCATGTAACCTTTTTTTCGTAGATGCGTTTAGCTTGGTTTGCCCCCCCGAAAGACCTACAGAGATGCTGTGAATCGAGAACGCAAACCCGTCTCTATATCGGGCGAGAAGTGTAGACCGTCCAAACTGCTGCGCATACTAAAACAGGACACGCCGTAAACCACCCCCAGAGATAACTCGTAATATCAAGGTCGTCATGATCGCTCGTGGTGGCGTGTGCGTCATGCAGTCTGCGTTCAGAGGCAGATTGGGCGTGTTGTGCCCGCAACAATTCCTGGAGAGATGCTGAGTATCGAGAACGCGAACCCATCTCAGATATCGGGCGAGAAGCAATGGTCGGCCACGCTGCACACACCACATCACCACATGCCGCAGACAACCTTCGGGAAGGTCTGGTGACCTACGGCCGCTGCCAGTGCGCGCGGTACCATTCTTTATGTTTTCGAGGGCGCATGGGTTTCTTGTGCCCCTAGTTGTGTACGTAATATACCCAAGTGCCTCCTGGGGCGTCGTCAACGAAAGCGTCCCCGGGGCACGTTTATCAGAACCCCTGACTAGACGACACCCCCGCTTAGTCTAAACAGTATGCATGCTGATGGCAGAAGTGATTGAGACCCAGCTGTGGGAGTGTGTGACGCTGACCCTCAGTGCAAAACACTTCGCAAAGCTCCGAACGACTGACCACGTAAGTTTTCTTGGAAGTCGGTGGCTTCCGGCGACGACATAGGCATGATCACGCCACCCCATCCCACGCGAAGGCCCTAAGCATGGAACGTTGGGAATTCACCGAAACGACCATCCATACACAGCGGCTTTTTTTCGCGGGAGTTGAGGCATAGCAAAGGAGGAGCGATTACCCAGTCCGGGAATGGTTGGAACGATGGCTGGTGGGGAGAACCCGTTGGCTGGCGGACAGTTGAAGACCTGGTATATATGCAAAAGAGACCGAAACAACGGAGAGACAAAAACACATTGAACAGTACGTACACAAACGAGAGATCCCAACATCCACCCGAGCAGCTCAAGCGAGTAAACAAGCAGGCAACCAATGTATTCGATACAACAATATTGCGGCTGAGAATTGAAGAATAGGACGCAACGAGTACATATTTTAAATACTGAGATGTGGAAGGACGCGAATAGAACACATAGAACATCATAGATACAACACAAACAGAAGTACTCGCAGACAAAGAACGTAGATAGACCTTGTGCATATAGGTTTCCATTGTATCCGGGGAATTTCTTCTTTCTGGAGTGTTTTGAGTGGTCAACGTTGAAGCTCATGCTGCACATTGTCGAACGGCAAGCACAGTGGAAACAAAAAAATACAGATACCGACACTACAGCAACGGTGGATAAAAAAACGCCTCACCGCTTCCATCCAGTGTCTGGTGTCGGGGAAAAATCGTGTCGCGAAGGGTGATGGGGGCAACATCCGCACTATCCTCCTTCGCGCACGACACGGTCGAGGGTGATTAGGTACTCTTCGCCGGCAGCAGTGGTGACATCAAGCTAGGCATCGAGAAAAACTCCCTCATACCCCACGCTCCGATTCTCTTCGCGCAACGTTCGCAAGTTGTCCGTGACAGGATTGTTTTCACCTTGTCGGATAGGGCGTCCAAGGTCTTGTCCGAGGTGCTGGAGGACAATGCGAAGTCCACTCACTCGGGGGACAGAGCGCCACAGCAAAGAGCTTAAAGCCATCGCCTTCCCGCATCTGCTGCTGCGGCCCCCGGCTAGTGTTGCAGCACTAGACGGCGAAATGGAGGTGGACAGTGTCCCTCCGTCATTCGTTCATCTGTCGTACCCGGGTAGTTGATGAGTGACGAAAGGCCCGATGACTTTTTTCATGCACGCGCTGCTGACTGCCGATGAATGCCGCGCTGTGAGGGGAGAATCAATCAACCAGAAGCGCAAAAAGTAAAATAAAACAAGACCAGAAGAGGGAGACCATGAATTGCAATGTACCAGCAAGAAACAAAAAAAGGTAAACATACAAGAAAGCATATCGCACCTGACAAGACGACACAACTGTCTGTACAAACAATATATTAATAATAATTTTCATCATGACCTTGAATAAAAATCGAGAAAATCTGGATGATTGAACGGAGGAAATATGGGATTTGTAAAGAGCTACCTGGTATCCAATAGATGCAAAGAGGGGGGGGGGGAATGGTCGTTCACAAATTTGCCAGTCGGTTTCAACTGGGGAGACAGCGACAGGAGAGCGACGAGGTAGAAAGGAACATACCATATAACACGGAGCTCTACGCATGGGTGTGGACGAGCTGGGGTTTGTTAGTAAGGTAGGGGTCTTGACGAGTTAAAGGAGCACTCCCGCGTGGTTCGTCTCACCAAGGAAAAAGCGTGAACACGCGAGAAGACAAGGCAAACAAGGCGTTTTCGATTTTTGTTTAGTTATATGTAATTTCCACCAATAATGGTCACGCAAGCTCCTCACCGGTTCCCGCTCGAACGCGCGCTTTCCTCTCCTCCGATGTGCCTACAGTAGTTTCTTCCTCATCTCCTTCACCTTGCCGTGATAAGCAGTCTCCAGGTGCTCGACCAAGACAGATGTTCCTGTCCCTCTCTTCTTGACGTCTAATGGAGTTTTCACCTCAGGAAGTGGCTACGCGATGGTACAGGTGTTCTTCCATCCCCGGTTCTTCACCGAGCACAGAACATTTTTTATGTCGCTGATGCTTGGGTGTTCACATTAAACCGCTCTTTCTATCCGTTAATAACACCACTGTCCGTGTCGATTCTTCAATCCTAGAGACAAACAACTTATGTTGTCACAGAACTACGCCATAGACATGAACATTGACACGTCCGCAGTACAGAGCGCTATGTGGACAGCCGGTGGAGTGGAGAGGCCGGACATATCGCGGGTAGGCATGCACGACCGGGAGGACGGGAGTGTCGGCGTCGGCTGGGACGGCTGCACCCACCCAACAGACGCCAAGGCGAGCACCGGGCTACGAAACGGAGAGCCACTTTCGCTATAGAAAAGAAAAAGAAGCAAAAGAGAAAACAAGGGAGGAGGGGACGAGCCTCACGTCGGCTGGCAAAGAAAGCAGCACGTGAGGCTTGTGAGAGACAGAAGGAGGCTCTTGTGACGGAAGTGACCTACAATGTGCGCACCCTGGCTGTAAAGGGGAAGAACGGGTACGGACACGATGAGCGTGTACTGGCGAAGAGACGGCAACTCGGCTGTGACTTCATTGGCCTGCAGGAAACTCGGAGATCCGGCAGCACGACGTTCCGTGCGGCAGAGCATCGCGTTTGCTGTTCAGGCCAGGTAAAAATAGCTACCAGGCAAGGGTTGTACGGAGTAGGTTTAGCTGTGAAGGAATCGTTGTGCAGTAAGTTTGTATACACTCATCAGTTCGTTGACGAGCGGCTGGTGTCTATGTACTCCGAGCTGGCTAGCAAATGCGAGGCAGTTAACTTCGTCGTTGCGTATGCTCCAACTGAATGTACCAAGGACGCCGAACTGAAGGACGCCGAACTGAAACGTATTTTTTAGCAGAAGCTGGAGGACGTAGTGGAAAAAATCCTGGCGAACGAGTGTCTGTTTGTACAGATGAATGCCAACGCGCGAACTGGACAGAGAATGGAAGGGTGCGGTGATGATGGAAGTAGAGTGCTTGGAGCATAGGGACGTGATGTTCGTAACGATAATGGCAAACGAGTGGTGTCGTTCGCCACCAACTGCAAGCAAGCTCTCACCAACACGCTTTTCAGCACACGTAGGGGTGGGAAATCGCATACACACAACGGCACCAGCCTAAATAACCGTGAGCGGATCGACTACATACTAACCCGTCAACCCCATCGACCTAAAGTACAGGATGTTAACGTTGTACCACAGCCTCCTGCCCTGGCAGGGCTGACTCAGAGCACAACATCTTGTAAATCAAAGTCGGACTTAGTGGTCACTTTGCACCCAACAGACAAACACGTGGACCGAAAAAACGCCGAGAGTTCGACAGGCAGCTTTATATGTCCGATGGAAAGTGTCGTAAACGAGAAGTCGCCAGGGTCATTTCCACTCTCAACCTGCCTATTCAGCCCCGTAATACGTCTGGTATGGTTGAGTATTTTACCACGGCTATTATTAATGCAGTCGAAAAAGAGGTTCCACCCCCTCCACGTCGCCACCCAAGACATAGATGGTGTGAGTCTGCCGAAACCTCGGCCGCATTCATATCAGCATGGACAGCGAAGGAAGATGCACGACAATTCTCGCGTGCCCACCCTCGGGATGTAACCGCGTGGAAGACACTGAGATCTGCTTGTGCGGACCTGCAGAAGGTGATTGCCACAGGACTACATGCGTACCTCGAAGCGTACCTTGTCGAAACCGAACGACTTCTACCGAACAACGACCAGAGAGGCTTTTACAAGCACCTTTGAGTGCGGTTAGATTCGAAGGGACTAAAGCGATCAGCGAGCAGCTCATTAGAGACGAGGATCGCACGCTCTTACGGGATAAGGTGCGAAGTCTTGAACGATGGGTGGGGTTTTTCCACAAACTCTTCAACACAAAATCGCTGAAACTCGACCCCACGATCATCGACCTGCTGTCGTCGCGACCGCGTAATCTGTCGCTTGAAGATGAACCATCAATGGAAGCACTTAAGGGGATGTCAAATTGGAACGCTGTCCGGCCAGATGGTCTCCCGGATGAACTCCTGAAAATTCACCATCCCGTAGTCGCCCAGTGTTATCACAACATCCTTGCCAATACATGGGCAACAGGAGACATCACCCAGAAATGAAAAGATGAGATCATCAAGGTCCTCCACAAAAATAGGGACCGAACTGACTGCAACAACTACAGAGGGATTTCACTTGTTGCCCACGCAGGCAAAGTTTTGTTAAAAATCGTCGCGTCCCGCCTCAGCAACTACGGCGAGACCGAGGAATCACTCCCTGAGGAATAGTGTGGCTTCCGCCCCGCACGATCAACGATTGATATGCTGTTCGTCGTGCGTCGGTTGCAAGAACTCGGACGACAGAGGAAAACCCTACTGCACGTGTGCTTCATCGACCTGCAGAAAGCGTACGATTCTGTCGACCGTGAGCTGCTATGGGAGGTACTCACACGCTTTGGCGTATCAGCCGAGATGCCGAGAGTTATCCGTAAATCCCACGATGGCATGCGGGCTCGCGTGCGTACTGATGACGGTGAGCACTCGGAATGGTTCGATGTCACGTAGGGGCTTCGGCAAGGCTGTGTGCTATCACCGTTACTGCTTAATGTATTCCTCGCTGCTGCGTTACACGTCGTAGTAGTACGCTTCAGCCAAGACGAAGCCATCGTGAGGGATTTGGCCCAACTCAGTGATGCTGGAGTAGTTCGAACTGAGAAGCAGGATCCGTTGGCGTGCGTGCGAACATTGTACGGGGCATGTTGTACGCCGACGACGCAGGAATTGTCTTCAAGTCGGCTGAAGGGCTCGCAAACATGATGACAGTCATCGTGACTATCTTCGGAGCAGCAAGCAGGCCTCACGGTATCGGAAACGAAGACAGAGACAATGCTTTTGCAAACACCACACCAAACAACCCTCGCACCACCGCTCGCCATCGAACCAGTTGGCCAGAGGTATAAGTAGACGGCCCAGTGCTTGTACCTAGGCGGCATTCTCCACGAAAACGCTGATCTCTCGCTCGAAATCGACCGACGGATCCGTCTCATGCGAGCATACCTCAAACGGTTCGGCCCGGAGTTGTATGATAGGACGACCGCCCCCCTTGGCCTGAAAGTCCGAATGCTGAAGGCCGAGGTGATTGAGACCCTGATGTACGGGTGTGGGACGTGGGCCCTCAGGGCGGAACACTTCGTCAAACTTCGAACGGCTCACCACCAAGTCCTGTTGCGAGTCATTGGCACTTCTCTTCAACTCTTCCACACGGCGCTACAGTGCGCAAAATTCAGGGATGCTCATGATGGGGTCTGTGAAGGCGTCGGGCACGCCATACGGCAGTCGAAGAAAGGCGCGAAACCCCTCACGAGGAGTTTTCGTGTAATCGAAGTTGCGAGCGAGTACCACCTAAAAAAATCGCGAAGATGCTACAAAAATGTTTCATTCCACGCAAAGGGAGCACCGCACAATCACTACATCACCGACGAAAGAATGGCCCTCACTGAACCATTGCTCTTCTCCAGGCGCATAAGACGACTATTGTACACAGTAGTGGTCGCCGACGATAACGCCCGGTGCAAGACTACGTTCCTGTGGTGGGTAATAGGTTCGTTTTTGGGCCTAAACAAGGTAAAAAAAAGGTAAAAACCACGAGATTCAACAACCACGAAGTGCGGATTCTGGTTGCAAATATATCTCTATAATTTCACGTCGTACGTGTATGTTGCCAAACCGCCTGCGCGCGGGTACGCGAGAACGTATCATTCAGCGTGCCAGCGTTTACTTGACCCCAAGCTGTCGGAAGGCCAAGACCTTGTTTCTTTCGCGTGCCAGCGTCTACTTGACCCAAAGATGTCGGAAGGAAAAACGACGTGCTTGAATATTGGGGACATGGGATTATTTATCCGGACGCCATTTGAATATTGCTGGAATCAGGTTCCGGGTGAAGTATAGAGATCCGTTCGTGACGAGCCTCAAGAAAATTATGGGATTACCTATATCGTAAAACGCATCG
Organism: Postelsia palmaeformis; assembly: GCA_037834295.1. Classification (NCBI taxonomy): domain Eukaryota; class Phaeophyceae; order Laminariales; family Laminariaceae; genus Postelsia; species Postelsia palmaeformis. Next base: position 16,318 of record JBBMHQ010073976.1, read on the forward strand.
TCGTCTGCAGCCGACACGCAGTCGGCGCTGGGAGTCAATAACCTGCGGGATAACTTGGTCGGGCACCGATCGGGGCCTGGAAAAGTGTTTCGCACTAAGGGTCCACGTCACACATCTATCTGTACAGAATAGCCTCAACCCTTGGTCGTCAACATGCGGTCTATCAGACCAAAGCGATACCGTGTTTGTATTGTACAGCTCCGTCGTCATTCATTCTTTACAGATCGGGTCGGGGTATTCAAAGCCTACATGAGACGGATGTGTCGCTTGATTTCGAGCGAGCCCGAGTTCGTAGGTTCATCGTCACGATGACTGCCATCATTTCCTCGAGTCTCTCCGCCAACTCAGAGTCGACTCTTGCGTCATCGGCGTACAACATGCCCCACACTGCCCTTCCCACGCCTGTCAACGACGCCTCACTCACGACGTTAAGATCCACTTCGACGTGGACTAAAAACCCTTACTATATCTTCGTCCTCCCAGAACGTACTTAAAAAACGTGTCGCAGCAGCAAAATGACGCCTCCAACAGCAACGGCACAGACGCAGCCATGTCATAGCTCTTTCGTGATATCAAACACTATGAGTGCTCGCCACCATCTGTTTGCACACAAGCCCGCCTACCGTGATGGATCTAGCGAACGTCTGAAAACATCTTGGCTGGTACGCCAAAGCGTGTAGGCACCTTCCACGGCAGCTTCTCGTCGTCAGAGTCCTACGCTCTCTGCATGTCAATGACGCACAAGTACATAAATATGTTTCCTATTTTGTCCGAGCCCTCGCAATCATCGCACGACGAATAGCATATTGACTTCTGCTGCTCGTGCCGCACAAAAGCCGCACTACAGCTCCTCGGGGAGTATGCCGCACTCGTCACAGCGTTTGCTGAGGTGGGGCGCGACAACTTTCACAAATCTTGCTTACATGAGCAACCAGAAAAATATCACTGCTGTAGCTGTTACCACTATTAATATATCGTGTTTTTCTTGTGTGAAAGACCTTGCAGTCTCAGCCCTAGTCACTCTTCAAAACACGGGTGGGCCGTGCTGTAGGTGATCACCTTTTCCCTTTTTTGGCGGACTTACGTTCTCCCGATCTGCAAGCAGTGACGAGGATATGGCGAAAGCACTAAACGAAGTTGGGGTGACCCAGTTTGAGTAATTCGACCGGAAGGCCGTCCGACCTCACTGTTTTGTTTCGCATCTTCCCTATTAGTCAATGTCACGTCCAAGCAGCCGAGGTTTCGGCAGACTTGCGCCATTCACGTTTGTTTGCGTACCAGGCTTGGTGGAGGAGGTATTTGTGCTCCAACCCCGTAGGAAATGGTCGTGATGGATAGAGCAACCATGTCAGCAGTGCTGCGGGGCTGGAAAGGTTGATCGAGCGTGAAAACGACCCTGCTCGAACAGGACACTACCCATCGGATTCACACACATACCTGCTTTTATCGAACGGTCGGCGAATTGGCGCTCAACGAGAAACCTTCTTCATGGTAATCGGATAGGAAAAAACGAATTTGATTAGATTTGAGTAGAATTTCGTGAAAAAACTCTCTCGGTCCTATCGAGAAATAACGTATTAAAGCAAAAAACCGAATAACGCGCAAGGATCAGCCAACACGCGTGGGTAACCAACAACGCGATCGTCGGCCCGCGTCCACCCCGGAGCACCGTGGTCAGCAATTTTTTCAGGCGACACCGCCAAAGAGGCTATCGCTCTTGGGGTGTCTTGGGTGGCTGTCGCAGCCCCGAGGCTTCACACAGCTGTCAGGCAGCAGCGACGGGGATACATCGACCAAAACGCCTGAGCGAGCCGTAACCTGGTCAGTGGTCGCGTGTTTTTCCGAGGCTGAGTGGGATTAAAATTCGCTCTGCGGCAGTCTTGTAAAAATTTAGGCGCCGCGGATGTTTTACTCTGTGATAGGGGCCATCGGACCTCGCGTTGCGGCTGCTCCGGTGGCCCTGTCTCTCGGGAATGGTGGATCTTACCTGTATATTAAATTATAATAGTCGACGACACGTGGCTTGCTTTGGTTTAGGAACACGCCACATCGAGTTGAACGAACTTCCCGAAACGAGCAACACGATAAGCAAAAATAAGCTCCACAAGACAAAAGACTTCGTGTTTAATGAATGGTCACAAAGCCTGCTTGGTTATTCACTTCCCTACCAACCAGATGCAAATAAAATAAAATGAAACAAATATTGGCGGAGTATCATGAAAAACGTTTGTAGTTAAGATGGGCCCTTACTGGCGTCTTAGGCAGTGTTGTCAATCTCCTTTCACGATCAATCATGGTATAATCACGAGATATAATATTAAATTGAGATCGCGGAAAAAAATCCCGCAATTTTCCCAAAATATTCGAAAGACAAAAACGCGTCCAAAACCGTCTGTGAAACCCTGCAGGAGCAACTTTGCCAACTTTTTGTTTTTTCCTGTTTCGTTTGCCCGCTGCACTTTTTTTTTTATTTCTTCATCCCATATAATATCTTCGCCCTTCTTCTTTTTCTCTCCCCCTCTTCAGTCGTGACTCAGATCCAGGGTCACAAGGTAGGCTCTTCTCCATCCTCCCCGCTACGGTACGTGCCTTGCATTTATATCGCGAGAAGATTTCAGCACTTTTTTCCCCCGTCGACTTGCATCGGATTCCACCTGCTCACGCAACGAAGGCGCTCTCTGCAATTGGTGCCTTTTCTTCTTTTTTTTCGAATAAAGTCTCACCACGGTGGGATTTGAACTTAGGTTCCAACGCCAGTGGTCTTTGAAGCTGAGCACTGGTCTACCGGGGCGACCGGCATATGAAGCTCATATTTCATCCTATAATGTCCAGCTGATACTCGCATCTGCTACGAGCTCAAAATCTTTTACATTACACCTTACTTTTGATTTATTGAGGGTGTACCATTTTTGTGGCGATGGTTGCCCCTCTGGAGGAGACCTCTTTCTGCTTGTAAGGCGTAATGAAGCGAGATAAATATACGAAATTATATTTCACGTTCGCGACCTATAGTAATGGAAACATCAAGAACACGATGATTATGTCGCATCATAATCTATCGTGTCGCGCCTTCCTTGGCACGATCTCCTCAAGTACAGAGTTACGTGAGAAACAACCGACTCGAAAGGCCAGAGGCGTTCTACGATCGAGCTTCACCCTGAACTTCTTGAGGCTCCTCGCAGAAAGAGCTCCATAACTCACCAGGAAATCGACTACAGAAAAAATCAAATGGCATTCCGATGGGTGTTTCCATGGCTCGAGTATCCGAAAATGATTGATTTTACGAAAAAAAAATAGCCTTCGGACGTCTTTGGGTTCAGAGACCGCGGCTTTCAGTTTTTTTTAGCGGGAATATTACACCTCTATCGTCGTATCGCATTATTCACCATATCGCACCTTTTTTGTCACTCTCGTGTTCGCTGGTATGGTGCAATGCTACCAGAGAAGCGAAACGTGACGTACACGGTGTTCTCGTTCAAGTCGGCCTTTCCTGACGACGGCCGAGAGACGACTTTAACATTTCGATCGTTGAAATACTATCGGTCTTATTTCGAATCGCGCCAAGAAAGGGGCGATACGATTAATGACGCGATTAATCACGTTTTTTGTTTTCGATTGCAATCAATCGTCGGCAAAAACAAAATCTCACGTGTGTGTGTGTGTTCTTCACATCAAACTGTTCTTCTACTCTTCGACATCCAGCATTCCCAGTGTCCGTGCTGATTCTTCACACCCTAGAGAGATACAACCTCTGTGGTCACAAACTACGACACAAAGAGAACCCATCGTAATGCATTAGCCTACGCGATACCATGCCCTTGCACTGGGTACGACAAGCACAACATACAAACGTACGTCTAGATGAATCGCGCCATTCGACAACAAAACAGTGAATTTCAACAGGAACCCAACATACATGTATAAGTAAAGCAGCAGTAGCGAAGAAAGTGTCAAGCATCTGATATCAGGCGCAGCGCCGCAGTGCAATTTCAAATCATTATCATTGCATGAGACAGGCGCACGCACCATAATACAAATACATCACACGTTACTTCCGAAGGAACGAAACCGATGATGATACGTTTCGGTGTCTGTGATAATAAAGGTCCAGCCACGATCTCACAACCAAGCTCTGGTTGTGTAGGGTAAATACCTCTTGAGTGGGTATCAAGCGAAAAAAGTCTAGCTGTATAGGGTGAAGGTAGCATGAGCGATGTTTGCGCCTCTTGAGTGGGTAGTTGTTTTCGCAACTATGTGTGTATTCTTTAAACTGAACCGTTCTTGCTGCCCGTCGACATCCAGCAAACCAGTGTCCGTGCCGATTCTCCTATGCTTTTTTTTAGGGTGAATGCCGAAATCAGGTATTATACCTCATGCGCTTGAGCCAAAATCAGGTATACGCGAAAACCGAGTGAAAAACAAGCGCCACGAGCGGTGTTCTGTTCACGAAGAAAATGAAGAAATAAAAGCACGCACAAAGCATTGAGCGTGCCACACGGCCTCCGAGATCTGGATTGTTTGATATAGGTAGGGTATAGGTTATACTGGCTCCAACCGGAGAGAATCACTATATGGCTTCGTTTGTTTCGCCACGGCGGGGGCGCCAAGAGTATTTACTCCGGCGCCCCCCACCCCGCGTTGATGGCTCTCAATCTTCTAGACCGTCCTCGCGGAACCGCCTGCCCGGCACGAAATTATTTTGCCGCACCAAAGCTGAGACCACCTCGACGCGAGATGCGGCAGACAAGGACCATGGTGCTGTAAAGACTATGAACTGCTTCTTCTTTTTTTTTTCTCGTCCCATTCATCATCCTCGCCCTTCTTCTCTCTCTCCCTCTACAGCCGTAACTCAGATCCGGGGTCACTAAGTAGGCTCTTCTCCCTCCTCCCCACTACGGTACGTGCCTTACTGCTGTGGCCAATAAAACGACAGAATACACAGCATAACAACTACCAGCATTAAATTACTGAAGAACGTCGCACACCTCGAAGGAGAAAAGGTGAAACCGGCGTACGCATGTATGCGTGTACAAATACGTACTTTCTCATATAACCTACGAGTAGAGCTCATACGGTGATGTGCAGAGGAACTTCAACCGAAGAAGGGCATACGGACACACGCATACGGAAAGAAGGAAGAGTGCCCGTGTGACCTATCAAATTGTTCAAAGTTGACCTAAATCAGTTGGAAGCTAAACAGAGTCAAGTAGAAAAAGAACAGGTAGGTATACCTTGGCCTTTTCGTGCCAAAATCAGTTATGATGTCAGTCTCGCCAATGGCAGGCGGGCTCCTGACGGGTGTTTTGTACTTGGTTCTAGAAAAATAACTGATTTCGGACGAAATCGGCCAAGTACCTGAATTCGGCGGAAAACCTATTCTAAAAAAATACAAACTTTGTGCTCACAACACACCGTCACAGCTGTCAGTTGTGTGTGTTCTCCGTTTTTTCTACCCGTTGACATCTATACCATTGACATCCAATACAACTTGTTAGCGTCCGTGCCGATTCTTCAATGCTCGACGCAATGTTCATGTTATCAGACTGGATACATACGACAGGTACGACATAGGCATTATACAGTAGTACATAAAGAAACAAAATAAAACAAAGGCAAACAAACCAAGAAAGACAAATCGAGTAACAAGACAAAACAAAACCAGGAAAATAAAATAAAAAGAAAAACTGACGCGCCCCGCCGCAGGGATGTGTCAGACACTTACGAACGACAAGTGAAAAATTGATGAAGTAAAAAGCACCTCTACTGATCAATAGCGGAAGCTTATAGACAGGAACCGAGGAAAATATCAGGCAAATCAGAGAACCAGCAGCCGCAGCAGTTTTGTGGTGCGAGTACAATAGTAAATATTATACTTGACAATATTTCAACACTTACTACTGCCACGACCACCGTTCACTCGTCACAACGCAGCCATCTGATACAGTCCACGCGCCAATGTACCAGACAGAATCGATGGCGTGATGCGTTATAATAGCCACCGAGACAGTCACTTGTAATGGGAGGCAGAAGTCTTCATCGCCGGGAAGAAAAAATGGTTGAATGTGACGAACACACACACCCTCCTGGATGTCTGTTCAGTATTGAGACGTATCGGAGGCTTCGACCAATTATCGCGATCGGGAGTGAAACTTTAGAAACCACGATTGATCACCAGAAGAAGACGTCGTGACTTCCCTTTTCGTGTTGGGGTCCCGTTGTGGGGACAAACTACTCATAATTTGAATGGTTTGTTCTCAAGACGGGGCTGCGGTCCTGACAAAGGGTTGATGAGCGCGTAAACCATGACCGCAAAGTGCGATTTCAGCTATCAATGGTATTACTATTGCTGTATAAAACCTCTGTTCTGTAAATAGGATGCGGTGCGGATGTACCTAGGCTGGTAGTCAATATGCTTACGAGTACTCGGACCACCTGTGGCGTTGTGTGAACCTGGTATGTAATAGTGCGATATTTCACCCGTCCGTTTGCTGAATGCAACACGTGTTGGTTAGGGCTGACTCGGAATTGGTTGCGAACCATAGAAGAAGGCAGTACGTCGTTATCGTTGATAATATCGCTCCTACTACTGCAAATTACAGTCTTCGCCCGGTTCCATCAGTGTATGTAAGATCCTTTCGTTGGGATATACATTTCTCCGTCATCTTCGCTGTGGTTCTTTTCCCCCTTTAATTTGTTTTTTGTGTTTTCTCTTTTTTCGTTGCACGCTTTTTTCCTTTTCTCGTGTCGTCCACAATTTTTCTAATGTGGTTATCGTGAACGTCATATCCAGTATGTTGACGTGGTATCGTGTGTCGTTTTCTCTCCCAATATTACTGCATAACGATGCATTGTCTCTAGGGCGTAGGTTTGTGATCACATAGCTTGTACCGGGTTGGTCGGAGGGATTGCAGAATCGGCACGAATACTGGTTGTGCTGGACTGTGGATGTCGACGGGTAGAAATATCGGAGAGCACACACACGATATGAGTAGGTCCTCCACAGCGTTCGGGAGAACATAGGTTCCAATTCAGCGTCTTCATTGGTACACTGCTGTTTGAGGGTATCTACAACACGCAGCGACGAAGTTCACTGTTGCTGCTGCATTGTGCTTACCATCCAAGTCGGAGCGCTTAGACACACACCGTGTGTCCATGAGTTCGTGCTTCAACGGAGCTTCGCGGTATCTATCAGTAGACCTCAAACCAATCTATTATTTACAGCCCCTGCCTGGGTGCTGCTTTCTCCTGATCTGACCCGAAAACTTGATACCCCGCGGCGCGGAATGTCGTCCTCTGCCAGCTCTTTTTCGGCCAAAGGTTTTAAGGCCGTCGTCAGTGCCCACACCCGTTCTCTCCTCTCACGTCGTAGGTCAAAATCCCCGTTGTGCCTCTCACGAGCCTCCCGCGCTAGCTTTCTCGCCGGCCGACGAGAGGCTCTTTTATCCCTTCCTGCTCTTTGAGAAGCGTTCTTCGCTATTTTTTCTGAGGCTCTAATGAGGCGTTCTACGATAGAGATTCACCCTAATCTTTCTTGGGCACCTTCCTCACTTACTGAGCTCTATACCTCACTCGAAGACTGACTTCAGCAAAACTCAAACTGCTTCCCGATGAATAGTCACATGGTCTCGAGCATACGAAGAATTACATTTTCGAACCAAGATTGGCATTCCGACGAACTTCAGTGGGAAAGAACCCCGTTGTTCTTGAGTTGTTCAGGGATAACTTTTTAGGAAATGTGCTGTTACGCAGGACGTAGCACGTAGGACCACGTTTTGTTATTAATACTCCGTATTATTACGGGGAGCCATAGTTAATAGGACCAAATATTGTTACTAAAAATAGGTAAATATAAAGGCTTTTGTCTGGCCCCCAGGTCCTATTAACTATGGCTCCCCGTAATAGTAGAGTGAACGAAATATGCAGGCTTTTGTTCGTTCGGTAGGTCCTATCTACAGTTCAATGTAGTCCTCCGAAACACCTCTATCGTCGAACGCGGTTAAGGTACACTGCGAAATAAAACAGAGACGAACGAATGTGTGCATGCGGCTGATGCTGATCTCGTGCGCGTACGTACGCATTGTGCATCACAACGAAGTGCGCAAGGTACATGCCCATGTATATGCGGTCAGGGTCTGTCGAGGTCTGAAACATGAGGCGCCCGGCAAGACCGCCGTGGCTTTCCCCTTCGGAGTGTTGATACCTTTAGTATCCCTTTTATAACCGCAGTCCCGTTTTGGGGGCAATTGGGGACAAAATACTAAATTTTCGAAGAGTCTGTCCCCAAAACGGGACTGGGGTTCTAAAATTATTGTAGAACGCCTATTTTGTTGTCTCTAATCCTAATCTATTGATAGTGTTTGTACGTACTGGCTTGCCTCTGTTTCGGACCCAAGATGGCTTGGTACGCGTCTCGGTTTCCGTTGACCATGCATGGTCTGTTGTCGAGAAGTTGATAATAACAAGTATTTAAACATAAATACATGCATCCCAGTCAGGCGTAATTCCACCAGGATCCACGACCGGAGCAGGGACGACACCTCCTAGCGCGATAAAAATCCAGGGCAGAGACCGAAGTGGGCAGCGGGGAGTAGAGGATCCTATACTACCATGAGACGCGAGGTGTGACTTACGGCTATTGATAGGAGGGAGGGAGAAAGGAAGTTCGGACAAAATTGAACGTACGGGAAATAAGGAAGAAAGCTTTTACTGCTGCAGTAGCTGCTATACGTTCGAGCCCATTACCACAATCTAGCCTCTCCCTTCCGGCCCAAATAGCCAAGGAGTGTTTTTCAGTGATATCGCAATCCAAACAATGAGTACTCTCAGGCGTCATACATAAAAATCGAATCATCCAGGGGTCCCTGCTACACTTTTGAGCCCGTTGCCACAATCTAGGGTTCTCCCTTTCGTCCCAAATAGCCATATCGTATTTTTTGGGTGATCCCGCAATCCAATCAATGCGTACTCTCATTCATGCATAACACATGAAGACAATTCATCCAGGGGATAACGTCTCACATGTAGGTGTCAATTGCCCACGAAGCGGGGGAGATAACAGCGTACACTTGAGCGTGGCGTGAGCACGGCAGCAGCAAGCAGCAGTAGTACTTGTATCCCAGTCGGTAATCGTGGGGGACTGCAAGCGAGATGAAACCAAAGGCGGCGTGTGTCGCTGGGAATACACCCGACGATTCTCAACTAAGTGATGGATAGACGCGGGAGAGGGGGGGTGTCAGGTTTTTTTATACAGCTGCGTACGTTTTTCGTCCTTTGTTCGCGTCCACATCCAGCACAAGCAAATATCATCCATCAGTGCGGATTCTCCAATCCCCAATCCCAGAGAGATGCAAGTCACTGAACTACGGCTCTGACATACCTGGTTCGTAACACTGATATATTTCCCTGAATAGTTGGCACTCGTCTTACGGTGGACCCGAGTAAGTAGGACCTACGGCACGCACACAAACCTGCATATTTCGCTGTTTTCCACGGAAATATTTGTTCCTACTTTCTATGGTACCTGTTGTAGTACAAATAAGTTTGTGCCGGGTGTGATATAACCAAGTGTAGACAATCCGACGCCATGTCATCCAACCTAAAAAAGCCGAGAGCTCGCTGGGCAGATAATTGTTTCTGATGAGGAGTCTCCCCATCACGCAGTCACGAGGTTCGTTCCGATTCTCAACCTGCTTATTCAGCCCTGTGACACCTTATGATATACCAGGTGATATGTGATGGTTGAGGTTTTCACTGTAGTTTGGTGTCGATGCCTTCGAAAAAGAGGCACCACCCCCTGCACGTCACTACCGCAGACATGGATGATGTGAGTCTGCCGAAACCCTAGGAGCATTCATTTTGCAGTATTAATAGTAGCCCCGGTAGACTAGCGGTCAGCTTCAAAGACCACTGGCATTGGTACCCAAGTTCAAATCCCACCGTGGGGAGACTTTATGTGAAAAAATTCAAAGGAACGAATTATTGCTGAGAGCACCTTCGTTGCGTGGGCAGGCGGAATCCGACGCAAGTCGACGGGGGAAGAAAGTGCTGAAATCTTCTCGCGATAAAAATGCAAGGCAAGTACCGTAGTGGGGAGGAGGGAGACGACCCTACTTAGTGACCCCGGTAATCGACATTTCGGGTGCCGGGGTATAGCCTGGATCACGGGGACGACTGTCTGGGTGCCAGCTGGGCCATGAGGC
>JBBMHQ010073988.1:0-12564 GCA_037834295.1 Postelsia palmaeformis
TCCCCACTACGGTACGTGCCTTGCATTTTTATCGCGAGAAGATTTCAGCACTTTCTTCCCTCGTCGACTTGCGTCGCTGTCGTTGGAAAAGAAAAACGTACTGTGTGCGTAGGCTTTGGCGATATTCATCGAACCGCACTTTTAAGCTTTTATCAAAATCCGTTTTTGTGTGAAGGTACGGAGCGCCTGTAATGTATCAGAGTGAAAATGCTACCGATGCTACCGATGCTATCCCTCCGAGGCAAAGCACCCGCCCACACCACTCACGAAAAACCCGACCTGCTTCGAAGTACACACTGGTGCGTATTAATATAGAACGTGATCGCCAAAGGGCGGAGCAACTGTGGTTGCGTACGCATCAGTGCTTACATGGAACAGAAGGGTGGTTCCCGACGTCGGATGCTTGCCCTCTTGTCGGCCGTTCGCACACCCCGGACGAAAACAGATCATGGTCTATCTGGTCTGTCTTCTGTAGATCATCTTGTTCCTCATCCCCCGTTGTGAGGGATTGTGCAGGATCTGCCTTATAGAGCATGCACTACAGATCCGACCCCCATGAACATGTGCTGATTTGCATAGATCGTACAGAATATACACGGGTCCCACCCGAAAACAGGAGGTAGATCATACAGATCATACATATCATTCAGATCACACAGCATCGGGAGTATAGCTGCCTTGAAATACCTAGACAATCAAATGATCTGTAGATGATCTATGAAACCGTTCCGGCTCCCTTCTCACGCCCCCTTATTCCTATCGCAGGCGATCCATCTCTTGAGACAGCTGCTGTCCGCGGTGGGTTTCTTGCACCAAAATGGCGTGGTTCACCGAGACGTGAAGCCGGAAAATATTCTCGTGGACACGAGGAGCGAAGGGGCCCCCTTTCTAAAGGCAAGCGGTTGCAGTTTTTTTTCTTCTTTTCGGTGTGGGTCGGGCCAATCAAGTGAAGAGGAGTGGATGCGTTGTGATTGTTGGCAGCGATCGGGCGAGTGAGTGCCGACGGACGTGGGCAGGTTGTAGGTTGCAGAAACCGCGGGGCGTGTGTATGTGTACACCATTCCACGCGAGTTGATGAGGGAGGATAAGGCTGACCTCTTTTCACGATAAAAAATGAAGGCGTGCACCGTAGTGTGGAGGCGCATTGGGGGGGGGGGGGTGGCTCCCCCTGCTATGTGACCCCGTATCTGAGTTACGACGTGGAGATAGTGGATAGAGTACTATTACGGGTGACCATAGTAAATTAATATTACCAAATATTGTTAGTAAAAATAGCGACATATGTAGATTTTTTTTAAAACCGTAGGTCCCATTAAGCATGGTCCAGTAATGCTGTTGTACGAATGTATCGATGAAAACAATACGGTCGTAGCACAGAAGAAAACTATCTCTACATATATATATATATATATGTATTATTAAATATATGTTTTTAGTATTAAATATATATATAGTATTGAATATATATAGTATCAAATATATATTTAGTATTAAATATATATATATATATATATTATATCATATATATATAATATATATGATATACGGAGTAATATATATATATATATATATATATATAAATATACCCGTTTCGGGCGAATATTTTCAGTTGAGCAAAGAAAATGGCAGGCCTTGCAAAAGATACATATACCAGCCTCTTTCCACATACACTGCAGTGCTCGTTGGGGTGTGTACAGCAGTTGACCTGCGTTACGTCGTCATCCATGTCCCTGCACGCCATTCCGTTACACGACACAGCTGTGTGACCTGGGAACCGCGAGAAAGACGGAAGAAAAAAACACCAGTCAACTGGGCCTGGGACCAGCAGCAGCAACAGCAGCATCAGCAGCAGCAGAACCGAGGCTAGCCGAGAAAATGCCTTCCGAAACGAGAAGGTGACATAATGTTTTTGGGATACACTGCTGCGGTGGGACATTGACTTCTTCACGTTTCACACGTACCAGGTATCGTACAAAGCAGCTTACACGAACTACAGAAGTATAACAACTGCTGCTGTGGTATGTTCGGTCTACCTGTACGTAGTTTCGTTAACTGTTCAGGTCTGAGAGGTAACATGTGTGTGGGAAGTCTGTGGATTCTGGAGCCCCTCTACATATTGATTCAGAACAAACACTACACATACAATATTGTCAGATGGCAAATAAAATAGTAGTGTACGATGTGATTTCACGCCGATAAAACCAACCTACCCGTGCAATAATAGTGTGCGGCCTTCTGTCTGCCGAAATAGCGGGGGTATTGCGGCTGGCCCAAGGGAGGCTTCCAAGAACATTCCTGCATAAATTTCACGAATCGGGCAGGTAATCGATTGCCACGCGATAAATACAGATATTGTACGGCAGATAGATACGTTCCTGGTCTGTATGAGCTGACGCATGTGGCCGAGTGGGAGCCTTGCCGTCTGCATGGATCCGGCCAGCATGCTTCCTGGGTGAGATCGGTACCATAAAGATCCCCCACAGCATCTCACATCTACGGGAATGATTTAGCAACAATCTATAAGATCTATTGTAGATTGTGGTCTGTCGGTCACCGACGTGAGCAAATGTGTCGGTGATCCTAACCCTCCGCCCACATTAATTCCAGGTAGTCTGCCCAAAAAACACAATCGTGGGTGCAGCAGCTCTGTAAAACTTGTTTGCCTTAGTGGTACACACTTCGAGGGTGACTGGTAGATTTCGCTTGGAGGGGGTGTGTGCTCGGGGTCGGGGGGGGGGGGGAGGTACTTATTATAATCCGTGGCGGAAGCCGTATGTCCGCAGACCCTCGCATCCCCACAATGCCGGGATGGAGCACGTCGGGCTTCCACCGACCAGGCAGACATTGTTTGCACCGAGCGCGAAGCACAGTGAGGTGTTGGGTGATTCGCACGAAGGGCGGGCTGCATCCTACCAAGAACCGCTTTTGAGGCGGATTTTCTTTCATACACGAATAATAGCGTCAACGAATATATTTTTTTCATTTGGAAGGGGGAGGGGGGAGGGGTGATGCCAGGTCTGTTTTTTTGTGCTGCGCGCAGTGTGAGCTACAACTTGTGCTGCGGCGTGCTCATAGTTGTCCTGTGCGTGGTCACACAAACTGGACCCTAAAAAGAGTGGCTCACTGCAGTAAATGTAAGGACTGCTTGATCTTTACATCAATGTCTTGAAGACACTTATGTGGACGGGCTGAGTTGGCACAGGGGTGAGATCATTTTTCGAAGCGCTCTGCTCTCCCGAAACACGGAAAGATTTGTCCATACCGAGCAGAAAAACTTTCGAAACGATCTGGCCGAGAGCCTCGCGAAAGCACAATGTCCGATTTTGCTAGCATCCTTTTACCGATGCTTGTCGAGAAAACGAGGGCGCGGAATAAACGATCGCACCCCCTAGTGCGAACTCAACGCTCCATTCGGGTAAACCCCTAAAATATCCTGCCTCTACTAAGTCCCCAAAGAGTTGAAACCACAAGCACTAGTTACCTCGGAGGGCTGATCGATTTCCACTTGCATGATCTGGATCGTTCAGAACAGATACAACCCTGACGTTGTAAAAATCTAGTTCATGTTGCCGGGTGGGAGCTGTGTATAAACTCCGTGCATCAACCTATCCAGCACACGTTCCCCGAGTTGGATCTGCCCTATAAGGCAAATCCTGCCCAACCTCTCACAACGGCAAGCGAGGGAGAACGACTATGGATGATATACGGTCTATTGATCATGACATGTCCGAGGTGCGTGACACTGTAAGCACGCAAACTCTCCGCTGCCTCTATCCTCCGAATCGCGTCACGACTCCCTTCTGCCGACGCCCATCCCTGCGCCACGCTTGCAATCCGTGCCTGAACGCTCGCACCATTCTCGCCGTCCAGACTGACGGAGTATGTGGGGAGTCGCTGGTACCGAGCTCCGGAGATGCTCGCAGGTTCCATGGCTTACGGAGAGGGGGTGGACGTGTGGGCGTGTGCTTGCCTTGCGGCGGAGATGTGCTCGGGCCGGCCGCTTTTCCCTGGCCAAGACGAAGGAGAACTTGTGAGTTACACACGTCGAAGAGAGAAGATGATATTATGATCTGCTTGATCTATAAATGGTGCAGATTTTATTCTTCCTGACCAATATCGTACTGATCATGATATTGTTGGCGTCAATCGTACGTATCATGTTCCGCCTGGCCTACTGTAGAACGTACCGCTCGTTCTGCCAGGTCGTGGTCCGTCGGCTCATGAACTGCCTGGCCTACAGCATATCAGTGGCGGTAACGTCGAACGAGAATGCTCGAATCGAAGCACACGGTGGCGGTAAAACCATCGAAAAGGGGGTGTCGCTCGACTAGTTGCACAACTCGGGGCGTGTAATGACCTGCCTTGCCTTATAGCGTACATAATCAGTGGGTGTACGTCTGCCTGGCGGCCAAGATGTTGCCCTTGGGCCGGCCCCCTTATCTTCGGACACAGACGAAGGAGAGCTTGGCGCCTTGGCATTGTTTGGTGGTGGAGCACCCCGCAAAGAGGTTTCACGCGTCCATGCAGCTCATGATCTGCCCGACCTTGGATCGCACATATCGGTGGGCGTGCGCTTGGGTAGGGGCTGCGATGTGACCTCCGGTCAACTCTCCGTTCCCGGACAAGACGGTAACGTCAAAAGGGATCGCGTGAAAAGAGACGCGAACGCATATTGCCCTGCATACTTCGTGGTGGCGGGAACGGTAGTGTACATACAGAGGATTCATTTTTCGGGGGCGTGGAGGATACGCAAGGGGAGGGAAGCGCTCTTCTGAACCGTTTTTATCTTCGCTGCCAAGATTCCTGCGACTTCGAAAAGTAGTCTCCGTGCTGAGTATATTAAAACCCACCTGATGCAGAGCCGCTTTTCATTCTCGCAAATAGATGGAAAACGCCTTTGAACAACTTGTCGCCGAAGGAGATGTATCACTACGCGGTGGCACGGGCGTCGGTTGCTAATAACCACCGTTATATCAAGTACGGTCCCCCGTAACAGAGTTTCCACCAGCTAGTGCGGGGCTACACAATACTCTTCGCTCGCTAGTGACGGACGCACGCACACCTTGTGGAAGTCGCGGGATTTCCTGACAGGAGATACGTGGACCCTATTCCTCCGTCACCAAACCTTCCAACAGTGGTGGCAGCATCCACGGTGCGGCGGTCGAACTCTGCGAACCGCCCGGACAGTACAACCCCGGGATGTGCGTCTCGGTTCAGGGTCAAAATTAAGTCCCCGTTCGGGACCGATTCAAGTGGACGAAGAGTCGCGGCAAAGCTCTTATCGGAGAGAGTACGTCAGCCCCCCTGCACCAGGATCTCAACCGAGGGACTTCGCAACAGTACAGCCGACGAGAACGGAGTGACAGCATTGTGCTACGATTGAGGAATGTTGAATATTACCATCACCAACCGTTGCAGCCACATGTGGTGCTATGAGTGACGGTATTAACACCCCCGACCATTATCGCCGAGTAATTTTCGCCCGTTCAGGGCTTCGTGGGCTAGAGTGCCGGCTCGTGCCTGATGGAGCGAACGAGTGTATTCGCGGATTGTTTCTCCTGGAGAAAGTCAAAGTGAACCATAACCGCTGTAAAAATATCCCGATGAACGGGACAAATCACCTGCGGTGCCATGGTTGACGATATGGACGGCCCCGACTATTATAGCCCAGCGGCGAAACAAATCTCGTTGCAGGGCGAAACCAATCTGAATAGCTCATGGCGTGGCATGGCGTGGCATGGCGTGGCGAAGATGACATGATCGCGTACGTTGCCCAAATCTTCCCCGTCAGCAGCGTGAGGTGCTTGCTTGTGGCTCAATCGGTCGTTTCCACGCCTTGCCTGCCCCCAAACGCGTGCTTACCGACCCGCCTAGACTTTTTCCACATCGTACTCGTAGTTATAGTGCGCATGCGCTTGATTTCGCTTAACCGGTTGTGCATCGGGCTTGTCCATGCCAGTCGTAACAATGCCTGTGGATTGGGAGGTTGAATTTGTTGGACCACAGCCTCTGACGCGTGTAACACGGTAGGGGTAACACGTAGCACATGCAGATAGATCACGCCTCGAACAGACAGTCAATTCCCACGGTTGAAGATCTAGATCTTTCAGGGCAGATCTGCTCCCGATCTTGTACGGTCTGTCTGATCTAACCCATGTTGACGGGTGGGACCGTACGGTTCACTTTATCTAGGGCAAGTTCCCTGGGCCGAATCTACACTATACCGATCCTGGACAATGACTCGCAACGGCAGGAGATGAACGAGATGATCTGGACCATGATCCGCTCGAGGTTTGGAGTGTTCCATGGCCATATAGGTCGGGTCAAACCTCGCGAGTCGGGTCGGGTCGGGTCAGAAGGACCCGATCCAACCTGCGAATAAAATGAATTGTCGACATCTGACCCGAACCGGCCCGATCCGACTCGCGAGGTTTGATTCGAACCGATCCGAGTCGACCCGATCCGACCCGACCCGATCTGACCCTACTACCCGACCCGACCCGGCCAGAACCGACCCAATCTGATCCGACCTGACCCGACCCGATCCGTGAGATTTCGACAACCTCAAAAACCCGATCCGCGGATCCAGCCACGATCCGTCTGGAAATCTGGGTTTGTTCCGAGGCTCCTCACTTGTAGAGCCACCGACGGTACGGACTTCATGCAACCTTGGAACCTACTTTCAGCCTGATTCACACGGGCTGTGATGACCTCGACATTCCATATCAGATCCGACGATGTGGCCTGCCTCCGTATTTGGCAACTCCTCAGATGATATGGAGCTCTGTCAGTCGTAAGTCATTTTAGGTGCCCAAAACGTGCAGCCCATCTCGTGGCAAACGACTCCTCTAGTTTCTGGCAATTGGTCGCGGGGGGGTCTTACCCTTTGCACACCCCTCGGTAGTGTACATATGCCACATTCCTGTGACTCGATCGGCTGCGCTGCGCCTTGCCTGTTTCGAGAATCTGGCAATTTTGTCCGCTACAACCCCTCGCACAGCACGGCCTCTCTACTCTACATGTGTGGCATTGAATTGGTATAAAAAAGCCACACTGATCGAAGGCGACGTTATCCATTCCGCACCCCTCCGCAGTGGCAAAAGGCCCACCTTCTTCGACTCAATCGGCTGCGCTGCGCCTCTGTCGGCCTGAAAACTCACTCCGCTGCAACCCCTTCTACATTACGAATGGTATACGAATATCACACCGCTTGCGAGGGTCTTGATCGCTTCACGTGCGTACGTGGTGCGAAGATACCACTTTTTCGTTGGCTCAATCGACTGTGCTGCGCCTTTCACCTGCCTGAAAAATCACTTCGCTGCAACCCCTCCCATACGATGGCTTCTCTCTTGTACACGTATGTCTTTGAATTGATTACAAAGCCGCAATGGTCGCAAGGGTCTTTGACCGTTTCACACAGGTACGTAGCGTGACGAGGCCGCTCGCTTTGGCTCAATCGATTGCGTTGCGCCTGCTTCTTTCCCGCAAACTCAACCCTTAGGCGTCTTCAATGGCCGCCCTTTTGGGACCGGTGCCGCCGATCATCGCGTCGCGTCTGCGGGGGATGGGGTACACCCCACCCCCTCCACGGGGCAGCCCGATCCGAGATCTGGATGGATGTTTGGACGGGAGCACGGGAAGACACGAGGTGAGGAAACCGTTCGGTCGCAGTACCAGCCCCATGTATAGACGAGCCACCGCGATCAGTCAGTCGTATATAGAGCTCAAGCCGAACTCAGACACAGCCGTCGAACACGATGCTAGCTCGAGCCACTGCGATCAGTCAGTCGCATACGGAGCTCAGGACGAATTCAGATACAGCGAGCCGACAAACACGATGCCATGTGCGTGTACGAGCGGTCGAACGATTCACCCCTTGTGCTGTGTGGTCGTGCTTTTTATGTTGTGAGGCCACCGGAGAAACAAGCGCACGCTCGACAGGGCGATCAACCCCCATGTCTTGGTGAAAAATATAGTATAACACTCGAATGTTCGGTACTTTATATGTTTAGGTTGAATCTGGAGCAACCAGCTAACGGCACTGCCCTACCAGTCACCCTTGAAGGTCCTTTACTTGTTCTGGGGTCTAGCGGTCTAGCAGATACACGCCCATGGTTTGGCCGAGCAT
This sequence comes from Postelsia palmaeformis, assembly GCA_037834295.1. Classification (NCBI taxonomy): domain Eukaryota; class Phaeophyceae; order Laminariales; family Laminariaceae; genus Postelsia; species Postelsia palmaeformis. Next base: position 8,129 of record JBBMHQ010073988.1, read on the forward strand.
TCGAATTCAATCAGATAGACGCCTGCCCCACCCCCCCCCCTTCAAAGGTTTTTGTCAGCAACCCATTGGCAATGTATAATAGAGAACCATGCGGACTAACTCAACTTCATCCCCTATCTAAATGCTTAAGTATCCCCTAATCACGAACGAAAACAAATTAAACACAAGCGCGCGCACTCACTCAACGTGATCGACACCTACACAAATGCCCATTCAAAGGACGAGAGTGGCGCAACATACGCGCATGCAAAAAGAAGCGTTCGAATCAAGCAGCGAGGGTGACACACATTCGCTACTCTCTGTTGATCGTCCAGCGTGTGCATCCTCTCGCCCGATGTTTTTGTGATCATGACGTGGTTTGAAACGTGTTAACGCCCAATATAATACTCAGGCGCGGCGTCGCAGCAATAGGACGAGAAATTCCGGGACCGAACGGGTGGCCACCACAGCAGTCGACGAGAGGGGGAAGGCCTTGCAGGAACTGTTGCTGGGGATGCTTAGGTACGACGCATCGGCCCGGCTGTCCTCAAAGGAGTGCCTCCTCCGCAGCGACATCTTTAGTGTGGCTTCACCAAGCAGCGGGGTAGCTGGCGGGGGGGGTGTTGCTGGGGGTCTGGGAGGCAACGGACAACAAGTCCTCCCACCTGAAGAAGACGAAGGACGAGGGGGTGAGCCGGGGAAGGAAGGCGGCGGTGGCGGCAGACGATCGCCGACTAGGATCCTGCCTGACGAACTAGAGAAGCCAAAGGAAACGGCTCTCGTCGGGGAGCGGGGCTACGTGCGAAAGCGAGTGACGGAGATCGAGCAGATAGACGAATACTTCGCTAAGAAGCAAGCGGACGAGAAGGACTACGCCGCTCGCAGCCAGGGTTCAAGCTATGACGCGGCGGAAGCTGATCTACCGCAGTCATTCGGCACCGGACAGCTCCAAACAGAGACACAGGCACGCACAACAGCAGCCGGCGCCAATCAACCAATAGATACAAGAATAGGCACGTGGGACGACGTCTGCACCGCTGCTGGCGCCCACGTTAAGGCGGGCAAGTCTGGTGGCAACGCTGAGCCCGTGGCTTTTGCCGTGAGCGTGGGTACTCAAGGCAGAGAGTCTTATGGAGCCAGCGGCCTCGCACCGGTGGGCGCCCACCCTCGCGAAGAGCTTGGAGGGGGGCGTGAAGAACGCCGTCGTGGGAGAGACGAGGGCGACACCGATGTGGTAGGGGACACATCCGAGGGGGTGGGGGGAGGCGACGGCGGCTACGAGAGTGACAGTTTCGACGAAGGCAACAAGTGTGCCATGGCATTGGCGGCCACTGCTTTGGCCACCACCACCCCAGTGGATGGCGCGACTGCGCCGGTTGTCACGGCTGCACTGAATGCCACTGCTGCATCGGATGCCCCCGCAGTGAACGGGGGCACCCCATTGGATGATGCCACTGGTGCATTGGATGCGGAGACCCCAGCAGCAGCAGCAGTGGTGGTGATCTCAGAGAACGACGACGTCCATGCCACTTCACGAGACCAGCGACAGGTAGTTGAAGACGGACCCTCGGAGAAAAACGAGGAGGAGGAGGGGGGGGGAGGGGAAAGGCGGGCGTCCCCGGAACTGGTTAGATACCTGGACGGAGCCGAGGTAGACGAGGAAGGCCAGGAGGGGGGAGGGGAGGGCGGTGAGGATGGTTGGAGGGTTGCTGGGGCATTCCGCGTGCTTGTGGCCTCTGGGCCGGGAGGAGAGCTGGCGGGAAGGGCAATGAGGCGGATGCTACTGTCGACAAGCAGGAGGCGACACAACCAGCAGCACCAGCAGCAGCAGCAACCAGGTCCGTCAAGAACTACTGTAGGCGCGTGGTAGGCACTGTAGGGTCGCACTTTAATTGTTTGAGAAACGCAAGCATGCTACTGCAGGGGCGCAATGCACCTCTGCATTTTTCCGAGGCTCATTCTTCACTCGAAAGGAGCTCGGTGGCTCACCACCCGAAAAAATTGGCTCTACGAAAAAAAGTGTGATGACAAGTGGGTGGAGTGCAGTCCAAAGGTACGAGTACGTACACACGCCGTTCAAGAAAAATACCATAAAAAATGTTGCATACGTGGGGGAGTTGAGACGTGGCGTGCATGCTTATGGTGTGGATCGTTTCCCGTTCAAAACGTATGTTGACACCCTAGGTACTCAATCCCATCAAACAACCCTACAGTCTAGATCTACAACGCAAACTATATTGGACCTTAACATCCTTAAGGAGCCCCATCAGCCAATACCAAAGTTGGCCAAAACGTGCTATACACGCCTATTGTAGGACGCCTCCGTAGGTATCGACAAAACCATCATAGGTGGTTCCTCAGCTGAGAAGCTCCCCGTCAGCCGAAATACAGAGCCTAGCGAAAACAGTGCTAAACCCCTCTTTTGTGATTCTTGCTTGTTAAAGGAGCGCTTTTTCACGTCAACCGAAATTCAGAAGACTTCGAGCAATGACACGAATATCAGGCCCGGGCCCCCGATGCAGATTCCCTCATGGGTGAGGCATACCTACAAACGATTAGGCGTGCTTTGTTGGGCAGCTCCTCAGACGACATCAGTCATAAGTGTTCTGGAGCCAAGAACGTGCTACTTTCTATCTCAGCACGCGTGACCCACATGGTTGGTTTCCGACACTGGACTCTCGTCGGCATGGTACATGCAGCGCCTTTCTCTTGCTCACGTAGCGCGTGAGGGTTGTGTAGATAAAAATACTTTTTGTATCGGTAGCGCTGGCGTTCGACTGTCTTCATCAAAAGCTGTGGCGGGCGGAAAGCTGCCATGTTTGTGTGATCACGGTTAACCTGTCCTGTGATCACGGCCTGGAGTTTGGTGATAAGATAAGGTGAGAACAGCAGCAACAACAACATGAAGCCCTTTAAGCGCAAGATTCTGATCTGCACGACCAAGCGTCTTGTTCTAGCTGAGTGGCGCCGCTTGCCTTGTCGTTGTTGCTGACGATGGAGTGCCAGAACACAGTCCTCGGTTTACTTGTGGTCGTTCAGGTCCGACACGAGCCCAGATGGTGGCCTGCTCAACCCTGCTATAATTGGGGCATGTTTTGCTAAATGAACACCTGACGCCCGTTTGAGTGCAGGAAGAACTACCAAATATCTTTGGAATGCAGGTAGGGGTTTCACAATAACGAGGCATCCCACGATAGGGGGGGGGGTGGTGTATGCCATATCGAGGAGGTGTCTTACTTCCTGAGCTCCTCATACGGGCAGGAACTAGCTCAACATCTTGCAGTACCCGACCAAGAGTTCAAAGCGGCCGCGCTGGTCCTGATACAAACGCACGAGTCACTACGCGAATACTGACCGGCAGCCGCTCTCGTTGAAAGAGCTCAATTTGTCAGAACAACTTTTGCTCGTGGGATGCTGTCGAAATTCAACCCCGATCGCGACATACCTTTTTATGGCTGCAGTCCCCTTTGGGGGCAATCCACTTAGAACCTGAGTTGTTCGTCCCCAAGGCGGGACTGCAGTTCCAGAAGGGTTACATGATACATTGGGGTGGGGTAAAGAGCATCCGAAAGGGAGGAACCTCAGCAAACCGTCACGGGCAGCCCTATCGTCCGTAGCGCGGGTCCGATTCGTTCGACTCCAATGCTGCGTCAAACAGTGGCAGGGTACCGAAATGTGATGCCTGGACAGAGTCTTCTCAACGGGGGATACTCCCAACATCTATGCACTCCCGATTCATAGCACACCTCCGGCAGATGTATCAACTCCCACGCGATAACGTAGACAATTCAAGGGGAGCATGCCTATCCATCCCCAGTCTGCACGATCTACTGTAATTTTCGTTACCGGGTGGGAGTCGTATCATCTTCAAGGCCCGCCGTAGGACATACCTCCTGGGTTGGGTGTGCACTGCACCACAGGTCTCCTACAATAGGTTGGATGAGTACTGCTGTAGCTTAGAGCCTTGCACAAGATCTCATCATTGACGTTTTCAATACGATCTACTGCACTGCTGTAGGTTGTTGCAGGCGAATCGCGATCCGTCCGGCCTCTGACAATAACAAGCAATTGCACGCCAGCTACCGTACCCTGTAAGCCTCGCCGGCGGGATCGTTCCTGGAGTCGCGCGCATTACAATTCGTCAAACAAGTGGTCTGCCGTATATGGCAAGAGGCGAGGGAATGTGAAGGACGGGCCGCCCGCTGTGTCCTCCTCGGCACCCCTTATTACAGGGACTTGTAAGAGGGGAAGCGTGTGGGGTTGAGTATATCTCGGTGTAAATTTCGGTCGCCCCGGTAGACCAGTGGTCAGCTTCAAAGACCATTGGTATTGGTACCCAAGTTCAAATCCCACCGTCGTGAGACTTTATTTGAAAAAATAAAAAGGTACCAATTGCTGTGAGAGCGCCTTCGTTGCGTGGGTAGGCAGAATTCGACGCAAGTCGACGAGGGAAGAAA
>JBBMHQ010073999.1:0-12563 GCA_037834295.1 Postelsia palmaeformis
GTTGCTGCTGCTGCATGGCGGAGTGCTGTGCATCTCTTTGAGCCCGAATGGTCGCCTTGTCCGCTTGCAAGAGGGCTGCTGCCCCCCTCCCGCCCCCCGTACGGTGTCGGTCCGAGCTAGCTGCGGGTCGAAGTGGCCTACGGCGAAGCGGGTGGGTGGTGCCGTACGCGTCCGGCCGGGTGGCGCGTATGTGTTCGCCGCCGCGAGAACATTACCGTACTTGCCGCCGGCGGGTGTGGTACTCGGCGTCCGCCTGGGAGCCCGCCCAATCCCCCCTGCGAGGGCCGCTCCCCCATACGCCCCCCCCGCGATGGTCCCGCCCGCATACCCAGCCACCCTTAGCACGGAGAACTGGTTGCGTGACTGTAGATGCAGTTTACGCATCTCAGCCGTATCGGCCTCCGCCACCTCCTGGGACACGCCGCGAATCGACGGCAGCATCCGCCAAAACAGGCTCAGGACCGCTGGCGCGTTACGGAAGACCATTTGAATCTGCGACCCGCGCGAAATCCAGTCGCCGAGTACTTTCTCCTCGAGGAGAGGCAGGCCCGACGCTTGCTGCAAAGTTTTCGTCAGCCGGTCGTGCACATGGAACCAGTCCAACTTCCCGAGTCCCGCATGACCTCAAGCACCGCGTCTAGCTTGAGACGTAGCTGTTATCGGCAGTATCGCGTTGTGACAGCAAACCAAGCCAGGCAACGCACCGACGCGGGAAGAAAGAAGGAGAAAAGAAAGAAATCAATAAATATCCGCGACCTCGATGTGTGGTCTTTGTTCGCACGTAATCGGTGTCACCGCTCGCCTTCGCCGGGTTCGATCGCTACCGCGTTCGATGTGTGGTCTTTGTTCGCAAGTTATCGCCGTCGCCGCGGGCTGAGTCTCCGACTATGTGCGATGCGTGGTCATGTTCGCATGTTTTCGAAGGCATCGCTTATTGTCCTCGGGTTGATGTGTGGTCTCTGTTCGTACGTCATCAGTGCCCTCGCACTGATGTGTAGTATTCTTGTGTGTGTACGAACATATTGTGACCGAGCTGCCTCGTCGGGGCTTGGTGATCGTTCTTGGTTTTGTTCATTTATTTATCATTTCAAGTGCCCGAGCTCAGAAATAAATAGTTGCCTCCAATCCCGGCACGAAATAATAAAGTCCGGAAAGCGATCGATGTGTGGTCTTTGTTCGCACGTCATCGCCGTCGCCGCTTGTTAGTGCCGGGGCTGAGGCCCCGACTATGTACGATGCGTGGTCATGTTCGCACGTTATTGCAGGCATCGCTTATTGTCCTCGGGTTGATGTGTGGTCTTTGTTCGGACGTCATCGGTGCCCTTGCATTGACATGTAGTATTGTGTGTGTGCGTACATACTGTGACCGCACTGCATCATCGGGTTTCGTAGTTGTCCTTGGTATTAGTTATGTATATATCATTTCGTGTGCCCGAGCTCGGAAATAAGTAATTAACTCCAATTCCGGGACGAAAAAATAAATTCAGAAAAACTTCACCTAGTGCTCGTATCACGTGCTCACCCTGCACGCAGGCGCAGGGTCGGTTTGCTGCTGTTGTTTTCATATACAGAGGGTTCTTTTACCATACAGGCGAGAAGGAGTCGGTCGACTGCTGTTGTCGAGCCCCTCGCACACATCATGATCTAGATCGGCGACGTACTGGTGCTGTGCGCATAGTAAATACAATTAAATATACAAAAGTCAGGTGTGAGTTCGGCCGAATAAAATAGTCGATACTTAATGCTCTTTTTGTAACGACGTGCTGTGAGGGGTCTGTACGGTGCACAGTTCATTCGACAGACAAGGAGGTGATCAGCGGTCGGTGCACGCTCTACACTAGGCGGTCAACCTACTGCTGTAAAGTGCATGTTGCGGTGGCGTGTTCTCCTCGTTTGCAAAGGTGAACGCATGCGACACTGCACTGGACGGTCAACCCACTGCTGTGAAGTGTCATGTTGCGGTGGCGTGTTTTCCGTTCTTGCATAGGTGAACCATGTACGAGTAAGGGCATGTTGGCGGTGAACGTGAATGAGCGATGGCACAAAGGCAGGGGACACGTACGAGTACCACTACATTTTAATGCACTTACGTCAGGTGTGAGTTCAACCGCATGGATAGTAATATATCGTGGGAATAACGTGTTGTACGATATCTTTACTCTACATTGCTTCTTCGGTACGCGCGTGAGAGTTCGACGGGCGATGCCGGCTATACCCTAGGAACGGCGGGTATCGGCTGCTCATAGCATTAGTGGTATGGTACGACTTTTTCTGGCCCACTCGTTCTGGTACACCCTTACGGACAGCCTACTGCTGTAGTGTGTCATGCTGCAGTGGTGTCTTCTCCTTGTTTACACATGTGAAGCAGCGTACGAGTAAGAGGCATGTCAGCGGCAGACGGAAGACCGGGCGGGAGCCTGCAGGCAGAGTACCTGTACGAGTACCCAAAACCCACATCACCCACCTCGCACGGCACGTCGATCGACTGCACTGGGTCGACGAATTTCCTGTTCTCCCCCTGCCGGAGGGCGTCCTCCCCGCCACGTGCTGGGCGGCAGTAGGCGTCCCGACCAGCGCCGCTGTCGCCCACCCCGCGGCTCCGGGACCCGTGGCGGGGACGGTCTTGACTACCTCGCGAGAGGCTTCGGCAGCTGCCACACGGGCCCGAAGCTGCGCAATCACAGAGGTTTGATCCGTTCCCGCTTACGCCCCCCCGCCGGCGATGCAGCTTCCTCCTACCCACCTTCTTGCTGATCCGTCCGGGTCTCGGCCAGCTCCTGCTGGGCGGTGGGCGGCTGAGGTGCTCCGGCGCCTGGCTCTCGCAGCGCTGGCAGGAACACCTTCGGGCCACGTGAATGCAGCGAGGCATAGGCCTTCCAGGTCCCATGCTGCCATGACACGAGGCCCCGCCGCCTTCCGAATGGCTGCTGGGCCGACAGGAGCCTCCCCGGCTCCCATCGCCTGGGTCATTGCCAGGAACGCCGACGTCTCTTGGTGGCCTATGCTCGCCACTAAAGGTGCGAGGAGCTCAACGCACTCCAGCACCGAGAGCTACACCATGCTAGACCCGCCCGAATGGATGATTTTGGACAGGTCTAGGATCCGTGGACCGCCCTTCATTCCGGGCTTGGTGCACGGGAGCGCTCCGAGCACCCAGTCCGGGTCCAGCGCGCTGGCGCCTGAGGTCGAAGCTGCCGAGAACATAGTGTCTCTGTTTTCCCTAGTCATGACCTACTTCCTCGTGCTGCCGTCGGTCGATCGAAGAGCAAGTGGTCTTTCTTGCTTTCCACTCGCTCACACTGTACCTCCTGCAGACTTTCTCCCAATCCGAGCATGCCTTTCATGCGTCTCCGAATTTAGTTCTGAAGCAAAGTGCACGCAAAGCGGTTATTGCGTGCACTTCCTCTTATCACGGGCATGGTGGAACTTTCTTGCCGAGTGGAAACCCTCCTTTGCGCTTCGGGCGACTTTGACAAGTAATTTCCGCGTCTCTCAAGTGGTACCTCCCGGGTAAAGACAACACGCGATTTCCCGGAGAAAATGTCCAGCAAAACGAACGAAGTTCATGCGAGATTGTTAATGCCTGCAATTTATGTTACCACCGCCATGGCGGAATGTTCTTGGCCAGCCTGAATCAAGACGGTACTCTTCATCGCGTTTAGCGCGTGAAAAACATGCTCATTCTGCGTCTCTCCAGTGGTACCTTCTGAAAAAACCCCAACACACGTTTTTTCCGCGGAATATTGTCAGTAAAACAAACCAAGTGAACGCGATACGGTCGACACTTGCGTTATCCTTCACCACGGCCACGTGGAAACGTTCCTGCTGGGTGTAAATCCAAATGATACCATTCTTCGCGTTTTGGGCGACAAAACAAGCAATTTCCGCGTCCCTCTAGTGGCATCTTCCGGATAAACACAACATACGTTTTCAACGAAGATCATCGTCATATCAACAAGCAAACTGCACCCGAAGCGATCATTGCGTGCCCTGTTTCTCATCACGAGCACAGTGGAACGTTATTGCCGAGTAGGAACCCTCCTTCGTGCTTCGGGCCACAACAACAAGCAATTTTTGCGCCTCTCAAGTGGTACCTGCTCGATTACCACAACACGCGATTCCCGGGTGATACCGTCAGCAAGCCGGACGGATTCATGCAAAGGGGTCAACGCCTGCATTATCGTTCATCACCTCTACAGCGGAACGTTCCTTGCTAGCGTTAATTAAGACGGTACTTTTCCTCGCACTTAGAGCGTGAAAAACACTTTTTATTCACGCCTCCCCAGGGATACCTTCCGGATAAACGGGATCCCCCCCCTTTCGTTCGAGAAAATGTTCAGTAAATCTGACAAGACAGAGCACGCGAAACCATCGACACTTTCGTGTTCCATCACCGTGGCCACGTGAGAACGTTCCTGCCAAGGTTGAACTAAAACGACACCCTTTTTCGTGTGTTAGGCGACAAAAACATTCAATTTCCGCGTTTCCCCTGTGGCACTTTCCCGATAAACACAACAGACGTTTTCCACGGAGAACATGGTCATATTATCAAGCAAACTGCACGCGAAGCTGTCATCGCGTGCACTGTTTCTTATCACGGGCACGTTGGAACGTTCTTGCCTAGTGTGAACCCTCCCTCGCGCTTCGGGCGGCCAAGATAAACAGCTTCCGCGTCTCTCAAGTGAAACCTTCTGGATAAACACAACACGCAATTTCCCGGAGAATATAGTCAGCAGAACGGACGGATTCAGGCAAAGGGATCAACGCCTGCCTTATCTTTCACCTCCGCCACGGCGGAAAGTTCCTTGCTAGCGTGAATCAAGACGGTACTCTTCTTCGCGTTTACAGCGTAGAACACATGTTTTTTCTGCGTCTAACTAACGGTACCTTCGGTATGAACGGAACACAGAATTTCACCGGAGAAAATGGTCAGTAAGACTGGTAAGGTGTGCACGGAACGGTCATCACTTGCGTTTTTCTTTGCCACGGCCACGTTGGAACATTCCTGCCGTGTGTGGCACAAAACAATACCCTATTTCGCGCTTCGGGCGACATGAACGAGCAACTTCCGCTACTCTCTAGTGGCACCTTCCGGATAAACACAACACACGTTTTCAACGGAGATCATGGTCATATAAACAAACAAAGTGTACGCAAACCGGTAATCAAGTGCACGTTTCCGTATGACGGGCACGGTGGAACGTTCTTGCCGAGTGTGGACCCTTTTTCGTGCTTTGGTCGACAAAAACAAGCAGCGTCCGCCTTCCTCAAGTCGTACCTGCTGGATAAACACAACACGCGATTCCCCAGAGAATACGGTCAACAAAACGGACGGATTTATGCGAAAGGGTCAACTCCTGCATTTTATTTCACCACCGCCACAGCGGAACGTTCCTTGCTAGCGTGAATCAAGACGGTACGGACCCGCGGATTTTCCACAGTTTCGAGTTAACCGCACCCTTAAATAATCGATCTAACGTTTTTTGGCACCGTATCTTGACGCACACGGTGCGGTTTGATTTTGATGGTATTCCTGCGGTGCGGTTCGGTGCGGTTTCAAGAAATCAGGAATATTTCGGTGCGGTTCGGTGCGGTTTTCATATAATGTGAACCCTACGGCGCGGGTCGGTGCTGAGATATATCCTACGGTGCGGTCCTGTGCGGATGCAAGATATCGTAAATGCTACTGTGCGGTTCGGTGCGGTTTTTAAATGTCGGGGACCCTACGGTGCGGTTCGACTATATTTGAAATCCTACGGTGCGATTTGGTGCGGTTTTCCTATTTCGTAAAACCTACGGTGCGTTGCGGTGCGTTTCTCCCAGAGGAAAAAACCCTACAGTGCGGTGCGGTCAACCGCACGGCACCGATAGCGCGTAAAGAACCCTGGACAACTCGAGTAGTGGCAGAGGATTAGGGTAAGGATGCAGTTTCGACGCCAAGTGCACAAAGTTGGCGCCGAGTCGAGTTACATTGATGTTGTACTGTTGGCACGGACGGCCGATCCGCGCTGATGCTGGATGTTTTCTATTGAGTTGCTTGCCCAGCGCAGGCAGCACCATCATGTCCATTGCGTTGCTCGGCCAGCTGAGCACCATAATGTCAAGATGTATATGATACAAGCATCTGTATTGTAAGCAATCATTGAAGAATGAACAATCAAGTTTTCGTTATGATATGGGTACTGCTGTATGCCTGCGACTGAAGAACCCATCGAAAACTGATACGCGGTGCCCATTACCAGGTACTTCTGAAAGTATTGCGAAGATACGTGCGGAGATACATGGCCTTTATTATAAATTTTGTGTTTTCCTCCGTTCTTGCTACTCATCGACGCTCCCCTCGCTGCCTCGGCAAGGAATGCCGTGAGGCATGCCCTATCAGGCTTGTAGCGAGTGGGATAGGTCCTTCTGACGGGTGTTAGGCCCGACTCACCCTCAAGCAGTGATACCTTCTTGCTGCTGCATGTGGCTGCAAGGTTCAGGCGGCAGTAGAGTTGGGTCGTACGTGGTGCGTCAGGCACAAGGACCTACGAATCGCGCGTAGTTGTTTAGGCAGCTGCGGCAGAGCAGCTATGCTCAAACGGGGTGTCCGTGCGCGGAGGCAGGCGCCACCACAGGACAAACCACGGCACAGTCTATCGCGCCGGTAAGAGGCTGGACTCGACGCCCAAGTAGGCGAAGGACAGAGCGTCGATGTCCAGGAAAGAGACGGATTGAACTCTCCCTGCGCGAGAATTGTATTTTTTTCTCAGATCAGAACTGCAAGTGCAAGGAGCATTTTGTTTTCCGGGATGGCAAAGAAGGGGAACCGACTGGAAGGGAGTGGCAACAAGAGCACGTGAAAAGGAGCGGGTGAACTGGGCTAAGGCGATGAGGCGGTCATGAAGAGCGGCAGCAGGATATCGCACGGAGACCCATGATCGGCGCGCACACCATCACGAGAGAAGCTGTCATAGTTTTTTTCCCTGGCTTCATTTTTCACGAGGCTTTAGTATCTACTTGCTATTCAATTCACTGGTATTTTTAACGAGTTGTATACCCCTCATGGAGAATAAGCCCCGCAATTATCAGTGTTATGGTATCATGGCTGTGCAACGTACACCTTTTGTGTTAGACAGTCCAGGAAGAGATGGCAATCGTTGATAATGAGGAGTTATTGAGGCAAGGAGGGCGCTACGAGCCTCAAAATATGCTCTTCTATATAGAGTCGTGTGTCTACCCGTGTGGGTGTACCCCTGCTCACGAACGGGCACAAACAGACAAAAAACTATTGCGAAAGCTGCCACAGCGTGGGTTCCATGATACTGAGGTTTGTCTGCCCGTTCGCTGTTTTGCTTTTGGGGTGCGACGCGTACACTGAACCGGTCCAGACACGTTCGGGATTCATAGACGCCCGCTTTTTTTGCGCACCGTCCTGTACTGCTCGTGTCTAAAGCCGTGCCAAGATCAGAGAGGTAGGCGGTAGTGACTGTCATGGTAGGTGACCACAATGCCAATGGTAACTGAAAAAAGGAGAACAATACGCAGTCACTGGGACTCTGGACTGAATGCTCCGCCCTCTCTCGAGCAGCAAGTCACAAGCACCAAATCACACACACGCGCGGATTTGAAGCTACACCACGAGCGAACGCCACCACCACCACCACCACCACCAGTCGCTATATCGAAGATGCCCAGTCTGGTAATATTCCTACCCTGGTGGTGTTGGTACTGGTGGTGGTTGCAACAGGTAGCAGGTGATGACGGCGGTGATGGCTGTGTGCCTGGCCTGACGCTGTCTCTCGAGAACGAACGAGCAACATGAAGAAGACAGAGTAGTAGCACAAACCAACACCACACCACCACGACCACTAATAGCTATGTCGAAGATGCCCAGTCTGGTAACAGTCCTATCCTGGTGGTGTTGTTGGTAGGTACCACGTACCTGGTACCTGGGTACACTCAGCAGCAGTGCTTGGTACCTCTAGTGTCACTGAAAAATATAAATAATACGCAGTCACTGGGACTTTGGACTGAACCCTCCGCGCTCTCTCGAGCAGCAAGTCACAAGCACCAGGACATACGCACGCCCAGTGTTACAGCTCCGTTTTCATGGGCATTCCCTGGTAATAACTACAAATCTTTGGATCGCTTAGACTTCGCTTTGATATATGAACGGTCCTTTAGTTTGTGCCCAGAGTAGTGCTTTTCGACCAAGTACGAAATCATCATGATTGGGTGCTCCCATAAGGCTCCCATAAGGTCTGACCGATCAATAGCACTATACGCTCGGCGAAATCAGCATGCGCGGCGCGAATCGGCTGGCATGCTGCTGGCTGCCGTTATCCTCTGCCTGTGATCCTGAAACAAGGCGCGGGTACGATACAAACTCAGACGCTTGCAGCAACTCAAAGGCGAAGAGGCGCTGGGCGAGCCGCTGGTAGTGGAGGTACTACTTCGCCATGTGGGTATTCCGCTGGGGGTGCTGCTGAGGATACAAAACTTCGGCGTGTCGGGATGAAAACCTACACCACAGGTACTCACTAGGAAGGGCTTCTAGATAGCCTGCACGGCGGAGGGGGGGGCTTCTATGTGGCAGGTGCGTGTGTATGTCGTCGTATTCTTTCAATTGCTGCTTGTGTGCTCCCTGGCGACACGAGTAGTCTACCATCTACGAGTGTCGCCTGCTCGTACAGCAGAGCTATATCTAGTACCTGAAAGAGTACTGCATCACAACAAAACTATAGCTGTACCGTACCGTCCGGTACGTACTCTCTCTCTTAATAGCGAACCTACCAGGTAAGTACTCGGACGTAGCTGGTATCCGAGTACCACAGGAGGAGTCCCTCCAAGCAGAGCTCGAGAACTACCTGTGCCGTACGGGCTCCACAAAGGCATTTGTGCTCGTAGTGACTGCACGCAAATACTTGTACCAGGGTGCGCAGGGGCAGTCCCGTACTGCTGTTACACCAGGTACTGATTGCTGAAAGAGACTGCTGCATACGAGGGAGGCACCGGTTTGGTGCGTCACAGCTTGCACGGCTGCTGTGAGTCGGTCGCAACCTGCGCAGCAATCCCTCGACTAGATGGTTATCGCCTGCGCCCCGCGAGCTCTCTCTACCCGTTACCTACAGTACTACCACACGCGACAACGACCGTGGTCTTCACTGTTTTTCTTGTGCTTGGGAGATGTCACGGACAGGGTAAGACGTATCGGTCGTAGATCTCGAAACGCGCATGAAGGAAGGATACCTACTTCGGAACACGCATGAAGGTAGGGTACCCCTCAAAGTCATGAATGTAAGATTATACCGGAGTAGGTGTCGGGTGGTAGAGAGGCACCGGTTTCGTGCGTCATAGCTCGCACGGCTGCTGTGGGTCGGTCGCAACCTGCGCATCAATCCCTCCACTAGATGGTTACCGCCTGCGCCCCACAAGCTGACTCTACCCTTTACCTACAGTACTACCACACACAGCAGCGACCGCGGTCTGCACTGTTTTTTCGTGCTTGGGAGATGTCACAGACAGGGTAAGACGTATCGGCCGTAGACCTCGGAACGCGCATGAAGGAAGGATACCTGCTTCGGAACACGCATGTAGGAAGGGTACCCCTCAAAGTCATACATAAAAGATCCCACCGGAGTAGATATCGGGTGGTTAGAGGCCCGCGATATGAACCGTGTTGACCTCTCCTCTCAAGCTGACTACGAGGACCTAGAGAACCGACCCGATCAGGTAAGGTCCTTGTGACCCTTTGCGGTGTTCCTCTAATAACCTTGACCCTCATGGGTCTGGCAATTCCTTGCTTTATACGAGACAGAAGTCTGCTCGGCTTTCGTCCACCGTAAGGACGGCTACAAGGGACCCTCGCTACGCGACCTCTCCACGGCGACCCCTCCGCGACATCATCGGCTCTTACTGCGAGCATATAGACTTCATAAAGATGTGTGATGTGGAGCTATAAAATGGTTGAGGCACAATCTTCCAGTTGAAGCCTTATGACACCGTATTGGTACTGGATGTTCTTAATGTCGGTGATCCCACAAAGATAATGATGTAGGCCCATAGAAAGCTTCTCAGTGGTATAATATTCTCATGGACGCGGGAACCGTCCAGGTTTAGGTACATAATCTATCCGGTTAGCGGGTGGTAGGATAGTTAGGCGGGCGGAAGGAGCAGGTGGTAAGATAGTTAAGCGGGAAAAGTAACCACCCGAATCAGCGAGGGGTTTAGCGAGAGCCCTGGCAGACCTTCGCTCCCACCGCCCCCCTTTAGCTCACTCTTCTCTCCATCCTCTTCTCTCCACCCTCTTCTCTCCATCCTCTTATCTTCGTCTGGGCCTGTCTTGATCTACGACAACAGTAGTCTCCTTTGGTTCTTCTATCTCTTGGCTTCAGTCTGGCAGACCCTCGCTCCCACCGCCCCCCTTTAGCTCACTCTTCTCTCCATCCTCTTCTCTCCACCCTCTTCTCTCCATCCTCTTCTCTTCGTCTGGGCCTGTTTTGATCTACGACAACAGTAGTCTCCTTTGGTTTTTCTATCTCTTGGCTTCAGTCTGGTAGCCTTTTGGTATACATCGTCCCAGGACTTTAAACATAATATACAAGAGGTCTCCAACGTCAAGAAGAAAGGCTTGCTTCGAGCTCAACAACGTTCCTGATTCCAGCGCGTCACACCCCTTACCTTATATACTCGGCGTACCACTTCACACTTGGCGTCGTCGGCAGGACCGCTGAGCCCGAAGCATCCTCACCTTTCTTCGCTAGAACCCTGTGAGATTTTCTTATTTTATTTTTTACGTTCTGTAAAAAGTATGTAACCAACCAAGGATCGGAGCGAGAGTCATTTTGTTTTCCGATTTCTTTTTTGAAATAGTTACGAGTAGCGCAGGGTAGCATAGCCAACATGTGTGTAGACAAGAGAGAGAGGATCTACCTGCTGCTCCCTGTTTGCTGTAGCTCAGTCTCTCTCCATGTTAATGGCACAACTGTGCAACGAGCGCCTACCTGTATATGTAGTCCAGCATCTGGTACGAAGCATGTTATACACGTTTTGTAGCTTCTATAGGAACAAACGCGTAGACGCGTACAGGTGCAGATTCCACCTACGCTCGAACCTGCGTTCACCTGCTCCTCCCATTGGGGTATGAAACACACACGTACGATCGCGTACCAGCTGTTTTGCTGCTTCGCTGCAAACTGTTTCCTGACCGCCCACCCAGAAGTAAGTGAGTATAGCGCATAAAGAAGTTTTCTCGTTTTCTCTTTGTTTTCACCAGGTACTACGTATGGCATCTCGGCTGTGCACGTAACGGAAGCGGCACGACATCGTGACATACTAAACAATAGTGTACCCTTGTAGCCCTAGTATCACATCAATGCCCGTTTTTGGTTTGCTGCTGCCCTTTGTTTTAGTCTATTTTCATTTCATTTTCCTTTTTTTGTTTTCCCTTCTTGCTTTGTCTGCGTATAGCGTGTATGCCGGACGTGTGCTGCCCGAAATATACCTGACAACGAGTATGGTTGGCAGGCTGACTACCTTTTGCATCGAGTATCCACCCTTATGAGTATGCTTTTTGCGTCGCACATTGGGCTGGTACACATAGTGTGGTGCAGATATCTGTTTCATCTCGAGTCGGAGTGTTGTACAACCACTAAACGACTGCTGTTTTTCTGTTTTTCTGTTATTTGTTTTTTGTGGTGTCTGGCTCCACGAAGAAGCAGGAGCTATACATGATGCCCGGTACATATATGTACTGATCAACTTCGCCGTACACAGCAGTTGCTTTCCGTTGATCTGAACAAGTACTACTTTTGTCGATGCGGATCAAACACATTGCTACGCACATTTTGTCCCCCGTTGTTTGACGAGCCATCGTAAAATATGACTTCAGCATTGGCCAAATTATAAATAAAACCAAAGCCACAAAAATGACATGGTCGCCGCGACGTCCTCGAGTTCCTCTTTTATAGTAGCTATACTCGATGCGCACTCACCTTCCTCGACGAACTGGGAGACGTTTCTCGTTTTTTCTGTTTTTTTTCACTTTTCGCCACACGGGCACATAAACAAAATATGTCCTTTTTGGGGCTCCAAAAACTACCGAAACGTGAGTTCATCCAAAAACAAGCCGGCATACCAGAAGTCTCGTTCTCAAACTTGCTGCGGAAATGCTGCGCCATTTTGTTTTCACGACCCGATACTTTGTGCGACTATCAAACAGTGCCGGCTTGCTGCAAAAATATGTTTTTCATCATTTTTGGAATTGCCTATGCCCAATACCCGTCACGCACTGATCACATACTCCCCAAATCTTGGAATTCCTCAATGTAATTTCCGATTTTGTTTTCATGAATACCACTCCAGTGATGTGGGCTCGACTACCACCTATCAGTCGATCAGGCACTCGACATTTGGTACCCTGTTTCTCTCCCTCCCGTACGTCCCCATAAGTTACGCATTTCCTTTTTCTTTCCTTGTTTTCTGTTTGTTTCGTTTTTCTTCGGCCTTGTCCCTCCTCCGCCAACTAGAGGAGAGCGACGCTCTTCTGCGCTCACTGACCCTGTCTGTCCCCGCCGCTAACC
>JBBMHQ010074021.1:0-12556 GCA_037834295.1 Postelsia palmaeformis
AACAACAACAACAACAACAACAACAACAACAACAACAACAACAACAACAACAACAACAACAACAACAACAACGAACGGCGGTTACACGTCGACGACCTCGAACAGGAGCTCATGTGTTCGTACGATAATAGCAACGCGGGTAGAACAGGTGGGCGGTGGACGCGAAAGAGGGCGCTGCAACCAAGCTTGAGCAAGACGAGGACGTGGGCAAGATGTCGGGAAGAATCGCCACGGCCGCTGCAATTACTGCTGTAACTCCACGGAGCACGGCTGGCTCGGCTTCCTCCCCTTCGCTTCTCGCGCCAACAGGGCGATGAAACGCGATATGCAACAACACTACACATGTTAGTTCGGCAGAAGCACCCACTTCGCACGCTTAGCGCACTGCACGACTGCCGAGAACGCCGATCTAGAGAGATATTTCAGGCTGTTGTTGGCGGTGGCGCGGAATCCCTGACTGAGTCGTGATAAAATGCAGGAAACATGCCGCATTCCCGGCGATGGTGGAAAATGGAACCAGCACGCCGCCCGGGTGACACAGCAATGTTCATGCATACCGCAGCATCGAGCCATCGGGTGACCGCCAAATCCCATCTCTGTCAGCATGTATGTGGTAGCTATACAATCGCCTGCAGTATGCCCATCGGAGGGATATGGGAGTTTTCAGGGGGCAGCGTCGAAAGGAAAGCTCGCGTTTCGCCCACGAAAGGAAAGAGGTGACATGAGATGGTACCGATTAGCCTGGAAGTGCTGATTGTTCCTAGTCTACCGTAGGAATGAGTGTGGTTTCGATGGGAGCGCTCAACGAAATGGGAACAAAGATCGACCTATTGTCCGTCCCTCCTACTAACTATATAACTCTGCAAGGAAACCACCCGTTTCCGATTTTAACGGAAGCTCCATGTATGTATGTATGGATGGATGGATGTTCTTCACATAGTCCCGGATGCGCCAAGAGATGGGACACAAGATATTCCGCACAGCAGCACAGCAGACGCCGACACGAGGCACCGAAGGATGGACCACTGTTGCCCACCCGCGCGTATTGAAACAGCTAACTGGGAAACCGACAACAGGGGTGAAGTTTGACCGCCACGCTGGGGCAGGTGCATGCAAAGTCTGTTGCGGTGGTGTTACGTGCTGAGCTTAAGGTGTAAAAGATCGATCGATTACCCAGCCCAGACTAATCCTTGTAACACTCTCCCCTCCTCTGACCGGCGGTATTTGTGGGGCGTCGGTACGCCGTATACGGCCGTACGCAGACCTACCCGGTAAATTTCAATACCTGGGGAACCAGGGGTGTAAGTGTCTAGAGACGCACGCGCGAAGAGTATTTATAAAATAAAAGTTCAAAAGTGAGATTCGGACTCGTGTCCTCAACGACGTCAAATGTGAAGGTGTGACCTACTGAGCGACAGGGGTAAAAGGTCGATCGATTACCCAGCCAAGGGTAATCTTCATAACACTGTGTAGTTTCCAAAAACACAAGAAGCGCGTTCCCCCGGTCCGGTGCCCACCGCTCCGGTAAAGGCTTGCGCTCATCCACGTTGACCTGTGGGGGAAGCGTCCGGTTGAGTCGTGTGGAGGCTGCTACTCTCTCGCCATGTTCGCGGATGACAACTCGGGTATGAGGTCGGGGATTTAGACGAAAGACGAAGCAGTTGTGAATAGCTGATGCCCTAAACCAGGGTGCTCCAAGATGTGGCTGATCCTGAAGGTATCTGCATTTCGGTAAGATAAGATGCAGTGGGGGAGGTGAAGTTGAGGAAATGTCTCAAGATACAGTATGTATGTAATACGAATTTAAACAAGTAACACACGACGCCTTCCCTCATGCGTCGACCCGTGCCGTGTGGGCTAATGGTCGACGAAAAGTAAAGGTAAGGCTGGATGCAGTTAGTTCATATTAGTTAAAGACTGGAGCTACGGTAGTTTGGATGAATTATTTTTGGGCAATAGAGCGAAACGATATATTTGCCGTGTGCCAGCATTGCTACGGCAATAATTTTGAACCAAACGTACCGGTTGGGGCTGTGGAACGTTTTACGGGTCATTTCGCATTTTGTCTGCCAGGGCTTGCGTGCTGGGGTAAGGACACCCCCGAGAGCACTCACTCTTCTCCTGTGTCTCTCCCCTCTACCCTGCGGGGAGACCAACGACACCACGGCTTGAAACATACCAGGTATCTCGCATGGAGCTAAGCACCTACGAACGACCCCATGGATCGTCCCATGCTTGCCCCGAGACACGTGATATCGATAATTGCTTAGGTATGCAATGCAAGAGCCTATTTTTAGGTTTTGAGTTTTATGTTCCATCGTCGCTTTTATTTTCCAGCTTATCTCGTCGAAGGTTCTCGCCCTCAGCGATCTTCTGGAGCAGCCATGGTCACAGGTGTCATCCCTTCCTCCCCCCCCGGTACGTGCCTTCATTATCACGCATTGGGTTCAGCATTCTCACTGCTCGTCGATGTTCATCGGCTGTTGCTTTCTCACGCTCTCGCGCTTTCCGCTAATCAAGGTTTACGCACGAAAGCACATCTACGAGTATGCACTCGATGAGACCCGAACCGACGAAAATCATCTCAGTAGGCACGCGGACCATCTACCGAGCCATGCCGGGAATGCTGGTATGTGAGGCATCCCATAACCATTCTGTCAGTCACACCGTGGGCAAAGTCATGACATCATGGCACGTCATGGTTTCCTGTTGTGTATGCCTGACGTAACCCATGGCATGAAAATCCTATGGCTATGGTATTTGTACCACGTGCATCCCACGGATACTTACATACGTCATGACTTCCTGTTGTGTATGCCTGACGTAGACCACGGCATGGAAAGCCCCATGCTTTATACCACGTGCATTCCACGGATCTTTAAATACATGGTGGGGCGTTCCATGCCGAAAGCTTAAGCATGAAAAAAGTGTCATACGGACGACGGCGCCCACGTTGCCTCTGCTGTGCTGAGCGACAGCCCCCCTCCCACCAACGACGCCAGGAAGCCGTCCCTCGGCTTTAACGGGGTTAGTGGCGGGCGCCTTCGGAAGGGGTTGGCACCCTCCAACGCTGACATGCTCACGAATGCTGGTGGGCAGCTATGCGTAGAACCACTCGATAGACGACGAGCTGGTTCCAAGACTGCGGCATAGCATGAGGGGCAATATGAAGCTGAAGTAGCCGGAGACCATCTCGACCGTTAGAACCGAGAACGCATTTGCGACGGCTATAGACACCAATCGGGGGCTACACCTTCAATCAGGCCGTCCACCGCGTTCCAGTTTTCATCTCAGATATATCATCGCATGAAGCAACCTCTTCTCCTTCAAAGCAACGAAATCGGGAGTAGATACCACCTTCGAGGCAAGAAGCCTCCACTTACTACTATTGCGGGGGAGCATAGTAAATAGGACCTACGGCACACATAAAAACCTACACATTTACCCACTTCTACTGACAACAGTTGGTTTTGTTAACTATGATCCCCAGCAATGGTTTAGTAGCAACACTTCGATTCCGCCGTACCAATACCCGAATGACCAGGGGCTGTGCCCTTGCGCATAGTGTCCATCCGCGCCCTGGGTGGCAGGCACGATTGAGAAATCACCAACAACGACCGTTCGTTGCAGGCCCGACGGTAGTACGCTCAAATAGAAGGCGCGTTCTACGATACTAGAGGTAAAATGAAGCAAGTTTCCGCTAATAAAATGTTTTCCGAGCGATGGGGCTCCTCAACCCAAGATCTTCGGAATGCCAACCTTGTTTCGAGCAATGATTTTTTTTCTGTATACTTGGCGCCATTGGATTGTTCGTCTGGATGTAGAATAATCAATCTTGCTTGGAGTCAGTTTTCGGGTGACTTGCTATTAGTATGGATCTCCTCAAGTAAGGGTCAAGTGAGGAGCCTCAGGAAAAAAAATGGTGCACGTCTACTACTGTCGCTGTGGAATGCGTCAGAAGTGGGTCTTCCGGGAGGGAAAAGGGTAGACACCTGCGGCAATGATCAAACGCATGCTGGAGGAACAGCAACGACACGCCGGGAGAGGCTACTGTCGCTCTGGCGGAGCACCAACGAGCGCAAATCCTAGCAAGCGTACTTGGGAACGCGGGAAACCTCATGGACATGAGGGTACTTCATCGGCAACCCGCGATCACCAAGGACCGGACGATCGTCATCAGGGACCGAAACTTCATATCATCAGAGGTTGAACACTACTTACCAAGAAGCTGCAGTGTCAGCATTAGGGGCCACACCACCTGCTGTTTCGCCCGGGGCCGCACTATACCTGCTCGTTCGTCCTGGGCCGTACCTTTTGCGTCGGTTGGGGTCATATCGAGGATGTACTGCATCAAGTGACCGCCGATACGAGACTCAACCCAAGCGTTCAAGACCTTTGACAGCACGCACGCCCAACGGAGCACCTGGGGCCGAACCTCCCGGCCACGTGTGTGTGTGTGGGAGATATAAATCCATTCAGGATCTCGGAGGAGGTGATGAAGATCCTCGAAGCATATCATACCAACATACCGTTCACTCTGCGGAGCAGCATCTATCTCCCAGGAACATCGGAGCTGGGGTCACCGGAGCAGCATCAATCCCCTTGAATCATCGGAGCTTGAACTACCACCCGAAGACCACCATCGCCTCGGGTACCTGGGACTGGGGCCAATCTAGCGTCTAGTCGCTTGGGATCACCGGACTTCTTTCGCATGGGAACCCCGCAGCATCGCCATCAGAGGGGATCGTCGGGCCATTATTGCTCGTGATCAACGGCCACCCCTGCTTTAGCATTGGTCGCCCCAGCTGCTCGTGAGCTACGTCCGGCTCGTGTGTCAGCACAAGCCGAGCCCAACACAGAGGTGGACCGTCAGTGGAAGGGTGTCCACATGTTCACGACAACTTCCGGGAAGGATCACCCGCGGACAGACCCCGGGGCAAGATCTTCGGAATGAACACAACAACAAGACAACCGAGAGCCACTGGCGACCTCCACGATCTTCGTGCACACCCGCAAGGGAACACTCGGGCTTCCTCTTGTTGCTGAACGACCAGTTTACCAGCCCCAGGGTCAAGACGCAGACTCCGACTGACTGCAAAACCGACAGCAGTGGAGGCGGAGGTGATGCCGGCAGTCAGTTTTTGAGACTGTCAGAGTGGGTTCGGCCGACAGCAGTGGAGGCGGAGGTGATGGCGGCAGTCAGTTCTCGAGACTGTAAGAGTGGGTTCGGTCGACAGCAGTGGAGGCGGAGGTGATGACGGCAGTCAGTTTTCGAAACTGTCAGAGTGGGCTCGGCCGACAGCAGTGGAGGCGGAGGTGATGACGGCAGTCAGTTTTCGAGACTGTCAAAGTCGGTTCGGTCAAGTATCGGTCAAACTATCGGGGGTTACCCTTTAGACGTGCAGTCCCGTTTGGGGGACAAACTACTTGGCATTTGACTGGTTTGTCCCCAGAACGAAACTGCTGTCCTGTGAGGGTTCATAAGGACCCCCGAGGGAAGGAACCGTACAGAGTTCCCGTACACTAATGGTGGGTACTGGTTGTGTCGGCAGGTAGAGTGCCACTTGTTATTGCCCTCGATAAAATGCGTTCGAGGGCTATTCTCAATTAGCTTGTATTTTGTTTGTCAAGTCGCAGTTGGAGTTGTGGTGAGAGTCTACAATTACTACCAGGTAGAAGAGCGGGAATGACGAACGTGACATAGATATGGCGGCAGTAGTCAAGCTCCCAAACGAGTCAGCTATTACGGCGGATCATACTGAAAAAATAACTACGGTACACACAAAAAGCTATATGTTCACCTGCTCTTACCAACAATATTATTAGCTCGTATCAGGTATTTACTATGGTTCTCCGTAATAGTACTGCGTTGGCGGTTGCTGCACTGTCATGGATATGTTGTTGTCGTTCTCAGCCCCGTCATATACAGTAGTGCTAACGACAGATGTTCCACCAGCTGGACCTGGACAGGCAATAGGTGCTGCCAGCCGGCAGAGACCTCGAGTACACAACAAACCAAAGACGACCGCGAGGACACAGAAACAACACTTCATTTTTAAATACAGTGCCACCAGCCGCAGCTTACCACAGCGATGCGAGTCACGCATCAGTACAACAACAGCATTGGGGTTGATTTCATTGAGATACCAGGTAGTCGGTTTCACAGTACTGAAAACATTACTTAAGCGAAGCGCGTCACAGTGCAGAAACCACGTACAACTATTCTCCAGCTTTCACAGCGGTACGAGCACCTGCGCGAGTATTGCTGCATAGCTTTGGGATTGCTGTCTACCTGCCGTCGGTTATATGTCGGTTGCCCAATGAAAAACATGTCGGCTGTGCCAAGAAGCACGCCCAACGCTTACAACAAAAGAAACGACGGACTGACAAGAGATCTCTGGTGGAACTTTCGTCATATAAATGTCATGATGTCGCAAGGGGAATCTTCAAATAAATGTAGTGATGTCGCCATTCATAGTTTAGCTGTTATTCATGCAGCAGCTGCTGCGGCGATATCACGGGTGGGAATACACAGGGAACACACACAGTACATGAAAGTGATACGAAAAAATAGTCTTCGTCAAGCTTTTGATCATTTTTGTCCAGTGGAAAGTGTTCGAAAATTTAGGCCATGCGGACAGACACACATACGGACAAGTTTGCAATGCCCGCGGCTGAGACTTAGTTTTACAAACTGCTAATGCTCGCTCTTACTTCGCATGCTCTTGTGATGTTCGCACAGCAGTATGATCGCTCCTGATCTGTCGCCCTGGAGACATGTTTTTTTGTGCTTGTGGTGTTTGTTGGTGCAGCAGTATGATGGTATCGATATTCGTTCAGTCCTCGTATGCATAAGGGTTGAGTCCCTCGGGTGGTGTTGATACAGCATAGGTATGATATGGTACGTGGTATGGCATGGGGTGATGTGCGATGTGGCACAGTATGTGCTATCTAGTATGTTGGTAGGGTACGATGGTACGGCTTGATATACTATATGCAACAATCACGAGATGCTATATGGTGTGTTGATGGTATCATATGGTATGATGGTACGGTGTGGTGGATGGATAACATGGCTAAATATTGCCTGGTATAGTATTTTTAGTATACAAGGCGATAAGAGTTGAATACGTCGTATGAATATCCTCCGTAACGGCCCTTATATATCGATCATTGGGACGTACGAATAATGTTCGAAATATAACTGATGCGGACAGACACAGGCAGATTTGCACCTACCAAAATAGAGACTCAGTTATACAAACTAAGAACGTCAGGGGTGCGGACAGACAGACAAATTTGCACTCGCCGAAATAGATACTCAGTTTTGTAAAGTGATGATAACGGCTGGGGTCCTGGACTGACTGAAGAAGAACGAGAAATTGAAAGGTCACACCTTGTGACGCGTGCTACCAAAGTGGTAGCCCTTTTCGGCAGCTTTTTTCTTAAGTGAGGCTGGGTTATAACCCAAAATCACCGGAATTTCTTTCTTATTGCAAATTTTCTTGAATGCTCGGGTCATGAGATTGTTCAAAGGGTATAGAGCACTTTTATACTTTCCACCTCAATGATATATTGGTGCTATTTAGAGCTCCACATGCGAGGAGACTCAGCGAAAACGAATAATGACGTTTCACTATTTTGTCGAGCTGCGAGCGCATACGCGCCTTCTCGACCGCTCTTCTTCTGTTCCTGACTAGCTTTCCTGTTGAGCACAAATAATCAGCCATCGGTCCAGGGTCGCCAAGAAACCGTCTTCGTACCTCTGAAGCCTACCCTGACTGAAGCTCACTTTAGCAGTTGATTGAAGCGTTTGCCTCGTCGACGATCTGGGATGTCTCTTTTTGTGCGCATCAGGTAAGCGAATCCGTCATCTCATACACATCAGCACGAAGCTGAAGTAATATACACACCACAAACCAATACCACAGATCGCGGCAGCAACAGCAGCAGCAGTGAAAGCAGCAGCAGCAGTAACAGCGCGACCACTGCAGCCAGCCGGGAGGACAGTCATCATCTAAGTTCCGGGTGTCGTCGATTCCGAAGAAAAGCACACACACCATGTATATCTCGCTGTGGAAGCTGCGCGAGGGCTGCCGGCAGTATTCGTATGGTTTACGTACGTACAAAAACAACCTCGAAAACGATATTCTTGAGGTTGGAAGGACTCCGGTGTTTTATTATACCGAGGAGTGAGCAAGGGTTCACCGCGGACATCGGTTGGGGCCGAAACGACAGTTACAGCCAGGGCATCACTATTGCAAATTGCATTCGCTGCTTGGCAAGTGACAAAACAGCATCCCCCTATCTGCTCACGATCGTAGGGGGAATAGGAGCCGAGATAACACCCCTCAAGAAAAAACCCCGGCAAAATTAAACAAAGGCGCGAGCTACGGCGGTAGATATATAGGTCACATAGCACCAAGGTTACATGAGCCTCCTCACTTGAGGAGCTCAACATTTCACCCAACAACCCGCTCCACGGAGGCGTTCAACGATACAGAGGTTCAACCTGAATTTTCTGAGGCTTTTCTGTCCCCCCAAAGGCACGATGCGGAATCCAACGGAGACAACAAAAATAAATACGACTGATGCCTGGGAAGTATGGGGCGCGCACCTTTTTAAAATCACAAGATATTCCCACGAACTGGGCTACTGTACGTAGCTCCTTCAACTGCCGCCCGGTAAGGACACCTTGGTGACTCACCAACCCCCCTTCCCCCCCATTGTGATCTCTATCGTAAAACGACTTTTTCCGGACAAAACTGGGAAGCGACACCCGACACTACAAAACAATCTCATGGGCCCATCGCAGGATCTCACGAAAAATTTCGTACACCGCGGGTGGTGCCAAAAACAGCTTGATACACACCCTCTGAAAAAACGGCCCCGGTTTTTCTGTGCACGCGTGCTGCGGTGTGTACGGGTACTGCTGTAGCCCCTGCAGTGATGGCTCAGAGGCTTCTCGCGCGGAGACCTCCTACGTGTCCCCACGAAACAGCCGACCGTGAGGGAGGCAATGTAAAACCAGGCCCGAAGCACCACCGAAGAGTGCTCGCAAATAGCGATATAAATATACAAAAACACGTATCGGGTGCAAATTTATTGGCTATAAATCCTCTCAGCCGTAGTGAGGGCGGTGGGGGGGGGGGGCTGCTATGTGGTCTCGAACCTGAGTGATGACTATTAATAGGAGGGAGGACAAAAAAGGTCAAAGGTGACAAATGGGCAGGGGAAACAGAGGTTCTGAAAAAAAAAACTAGAGGAGACCCCCACTTCGTGGGAAGTGTTTAGTCCTATCTAAGAGAAACCCTTTATGTACCTTGCCACGGCTCCCCAACGTGCTCTAAAAAATGTGATTCGAGGTTCTCACGCAACACCCGGCCGGCTTTTTCAGAAATAAATGAAAGCTACCTTACCCCCGATACGCAAACCGATCCCATCCATGGGGTACGGACAGGTGCCTGAGAGACAAAACGGCGCCCATCGGATAGATACCTTGGATATACATAGTCCCTCCGTTCAATTTTTCAACCATGGGCGAAAACAACGGCCCCACTACCGTACACCAAATTTTACCGTGGGCGGACGACTGCGGCGATCAGACTGGCTGCGAGAAATGCATTGGCTTAACCCCCGATACGACAAAAACAGAAGAAAAATAAGGGTTTGCAAACCAGTGTGAACATCATAAAAAATCACGTGTAAGCAGGGCGCGGAGATGTTGGCTACTACTGTAAGCATCTCAGTAGAGGGACCCCTCCCCTCACCCGACTACAATATATACCTGATATATATATATATATAGGCTGGGTTCGCGACGCTGTAAAGCACGCCTCTCACTACGTGAGGTAGACAACCAGGGTACCGTTTCGTTTTTTTTTGTGGTCACTACGGCTGGCTGTCGAGTTGGATATTTTTTCTTGTGCGGGGAGAACCTTAGCTCCGCACAAGGGGGATGATCGTATCGCGTAGTCTGTACCTGGTTATATGGCGAGGCACCCACGACGAAGCTACATAGTAGCTGTCTCTGGAAGTAGCTACACCGGAAAATAAATCAACTCATAGACGCTATCATCCATAAGCATGAAAAAACGCCTCAAAAGCGGTTATCCGAAGCATGCAGCTCACTCTCCATGCGACTCCCCCAACACCTCACGGCGCTTCGCGCTTGGTGCAAGCAATGTCCGCCTGGTCGGCCAAAACCCAACGTGCTCCGTCCCGGCATCGTAGGGATGCGAGGGTCTACGGTCATACGACTACGGCCATGCACGACGATGAGCACACCCCCCGCCCACCCACCCGTGGTAAGTATTTGGGCTCATACCGTTATCACACAAGCGATAAGACAAAACACCCTGGTATACATTGCAGAACCGGCTCCCCTCCAACACATACCTTGAGGGCTTGGAGCACACACAACGAAACAACGGCTTTGAGGGAAGGCCTCGGTCGAGGCATGTTCTCCAGATGCGCGCGGAGTCGCTCGGCGCTTGCGCTCTCCCCCGCGCCGTTTTGTTTTGTCGCGAAAAATCAGCTTTGGAAACAAAATCGTCCCGACACGCTGCGGTGGTCGCACGTGTTACGCGTTAAAACTACTGGAAAGTGTCAACACCTTTGATAGCGACCAAACCAGCAATAAAACTTTGCCATAACGAGCCAGGCGTCTACGAACGAACAGCGTGCGCGCCGAGAGGTACGGGCACAGGACAATGTCGTACTCCGTGCCCCACGACCCCTTCGCATCCACTATTTTCACTTGGGGACGCAAAGGTTGTGTACCCTTGCCACCAATCACGCAGCAGTGGTTGGTGCTGTAAATACCCGTCAGTTTTTTTCTTTGTGCTATCGTCAATTTTCCACTATGACGTTGCAAGCTAGGCAAAAGTGCAACTCTTACCGTACCGTACCACATCCACCAAACCATTTATTCCAACGAAAAAAAACACAACAGAACAAACAAAAACAGTTCCGGGGGGGGCTCTAAATGGGGCTGGGGACTTGCGTAGTCAGCGTAATACAGTTCGGGCTCCAACCCGCGAGCCTCGTATACACCGTGTACTCGTACAGGAGTAGCAGCAAGGCTCCAAACTGAAATCACAATTTCCCTCCGTTCTTGGATTGGTCGCTAGCGAGCTTCCCAAGCCAAGGAGTCATCCACCAGCCATGGGCCTTCCAGTAGGCATAGCTTCTCGGGTCGAACTCGACATACGCGGATTTCGAGTATTCCGAGAAGACCACCTCCTCGGCGCGTTCCAGCAAGCGAGCCGCGATCTGATCGGTCCACAAGCAGAAAAAACGGAAGGCGAAGGGGTAGGGGGAGGAGGGGGGGGGGGCGACTCATGTCATGCGTGGCCGCATTCGCATGATCCACCATAGATCCGCGCATCCTTGTATGCACATTGGCGGGACGCATCACGTCGGGTTTTCACCGACCAGGCGGGCATTTTTGTACCTCGGGGAACTGTTCCAGGAGGTTGTGCTCCTCTCTGGGGTCGTCGTCTAGATTGACGAGGATGTCACCGTACGCATAGCCCGGGTCACCCACGCAAGCATCTGAGCAGTCGTCGCACTGGTGCGTATCCTTGCAGGTCGTCGTAGGGCCGAGGGTGAGGTCGCTCTGCGATAAAAAAACGACAACAACGACAACAACAACGACAACAACAACAACAACAACAACAACGAGAAGGTTACGTGGTATTAGGCTTGATAGAGAATATAGGGCATCCATACAGTACAGTCAGCATTCTCTCAACCTTAGTGTCGAGATCAAGGTCGCTCTGCGTCAAAAACCAACATAACGTGGTGTCCGTTTTGGTAGAGAATAAATGGTGCGCATGCAGTCAGCAGTCTCTCAACATCAGCGTGACGTAGCCTCCCGAGCAGAAAATCGCTCACTGGCAGAGAGGGAAGACACGAATCGTAGCTGTCAGGCTAGTGGCTCGTAGCGCTGCTGTTGCTTTTCCCGCGAATAATCTACGTAAGTTACTCCGGAGCCAAACAAGCTTTTTATGGCATAGTACCCTGCAAAGGACGGTCATTACCCGAGGGCAGCTGATGGAGAAGGAAGGTTCACTGTATCACTTCGGGGACGTATTTTAGATGGGGGTCCCGCAGGTGACCGCCAGGTCGGGGTTGGGGTCGCTTTGCGGAAAAAAACAAACGAAACGAGAATATTAACACAACCCCGTGATTAGTCCATCCTTGTGGTACTGGTATGTATTTGCCTTGGAATACCTCGGAAAGTCGGCAGTTACCCTAGTGCACACACAGCAGTACGTGACGTGAACGTGCTCCTACTACTCGGGAGGCGGGTGACCGCGGGGTCAAGTGTTGGCGTCGCTCTGCAGCAAAAACAAAACAAAACACACACAACAACAAGAACGAAGAAGCTGTTCTGAGTTATTATTGCGGGGGACCATAGTAAATAGGACCAAATATAGTGACTACGAGGGGCCATGGTTAATAGGACCAAATACCGCCGGTCGCCCCGGTAGACCAGTGGTCAGCTTCAAAGACCATTGGTATTGGTACCCAAGTTCAAATCCCACGTGGA
>JBBMHQ010074032.1:0-12556 GCA_037834295.1 Postelsia palmaeformis
CCGACAACAACTTCGATTCCGGCAAGCTGGCGGCAAACTACTGGAGCACCCACCGTCATGCGACGACGTACGACGCCCGATTGGCGGCCGCCCTGGCCGTTCGTGACGTTACTCACCCCGATCAGGTATATATATACTACCTGATA
This sequence comes from Postelsia palmaeformis, assembly GCA_037834295.1. Classification (NCBI taxonomy): domain Eukaryota; class Phaeophyceae; order Laminariales; family Laminariaceae; genus Postelsia; species Postelsia palmaeformis. The sequence goes on from JBBMHQ010074032.1 coordinate 147, forward strand.
TGATACGAGCATTACTTTTTCCATCCCATTTACCAGGCACCTGGTGTTATCTATGCTCGGCTTTCGCTAGCTCCCTACGTTTCTTCACTCAGGCCTGGGGCCACATAGCATAGCACAGGCACTCTACCCCCCTCCTCCTGCCCCTCCTCCCCGCTACGATTAGTATGTGTGCGTTTTCATCACGATTAGAGTGGAGTATTTTTTCCCTTGTCGACTCGCGCCGACGTGTGCATGGTACGAGGCAATGTAACGGCACTTTGAAGGTTTTCATTGGCGATGGGTTTCCGGTTTTCGTCCGCAACCGTGACGTCCTTATCGTCGACCTCTCGGCGTGAAAATGTAAGGACCCACTGATCTTCATATTCTTGCCTGAACGTGTCTTTTTTTCACGTGCGTACGTACGTAGGCACCACTAACACGTGAGATACCTCACCCCCTGCGACGATTCTTCCTATCTATAGGTGATGTTCTCGACCAAGAAGAGAGTGCTAACGCTGAGAGATACTGTGTAGATGCGTTGATGGAATTGTATCCAGGCGTGGCTTTTTCAAAGCGGCCACTCTTTTTGTTGCGTGGTACCTCCATGTTTTGGGGGAAAATCGGCCAATTAATTCAGCCCGCGGGGTGTGTTACCTTTTGCGCGTCATCTACACGGCGGTAGTTTCATACCAGGTGTTCAGTCCAGGGTGTGTGTTATTTTGCGTTGTCACCCACCAGATATACTTGTAGTCTCATGTTCAGCCTAGGGGGTGTGTTATTTTGTGCAGGGCAGAGGGGGGAAGCTGTTTTAGTGACGAGCGTCTTGACGTATTCATGGAGCATGTTGCGTCAGCTGCTGCCGCTGCTTGCGCTGGATATGTATTTCAGCGTGTAAGGCCCTCTTCCCCCGGCGGGACTCGCTCGTCGCCACACCCACGAGGCGTCCACCGCCGTCGTTTTGTGTGCGTTGGTCGAATTATGCCGAATCTTGCAGCTTTTCGTCAAGATGCCACGAAAAACTGTGACCGCAAGAAGTTGCACGTTGAAGGTTGAAGGTTTGTCGTGCGGCGTTTCGCCGAAGCCCGTACAGACATGACCCATCAGTTCACCCACATAACGTACCTACATGCGCATTGAGTATACATTTTTTACGTCTCCGTAATTACAACCATTGCGTTGTTTTTCTAGGGATACCGAGGGGCCACATTTTCTGTCACCCCTCTGCGCGCTGCATCTATGATATTGTACTGCAGACGTTGCGCACTCTATATACGAAATACGCTGCACTAATTATTTCCTGGGGTCGTCGGCTTTCAGCGGCACACTAGTAGCAGTACGCGTTCACCTTTGACGTATATTTAGGCGCAATGCTCATGTTGATTTAATACAGATGGTTGCATCTCGTACCGCAAATCCAACCCTTCATTTGTGATGTGTTTTACCGAAAACAAAATACAGCTCAAAGCAAAAAAAAACGTACTGGACGTGGCCGGACATACGCTTATATGGTGATTTAGCGCGTGTATCGTGGCACGTGGATATGGGAAGGTATAAACGTATGCCACTTTGGTTTGAACTTGAGTTACAGGTTGCCATCCCAAGTGAAACGTTGGTGTCTGCGTGATATACGTGAGGCTGTACAGTAGTTACATGGAGATTCTACCTGCTAGTGTCAGGTATTGGCCTCCTTGCTTGGCGTGCTTTCGCGGTCCCGGCCAATCGCAAAGCCCTGGGTACGAACCGCGTGCTGATGAAAGGACTGTGCGCATCATTTTTTTACTCTCGGACAAACCACGTGCTGCGAAAACCACCCGCGATATGGGAACCACGTGCGCGTGCGTGCGTGCATGTGCGCATGTGTGCATGCCCTGCTACTGTCGTTGCGGAAGCGTCACCACTCGCTCTCCGGCTTGCAATTTATTTCCTGCCGTCGCCGCCGCCGCCACTTCCGCCCCGCGCAGGTCATCCTCCCAGACTACCTGCCCGGCAACCCTTATAGCCCTCTCAACCAGCCCGTCTGGTGCACCTACGCAAACGGAGCGCGTTCCGCTATCCTCGTGTCCGAAAGCGGTACTGTGTTTTACCAGCAAACGTGGCTAGACTCGACGGCCTTGGGGAACGCCATCGATGCCTACTGGAAACAGGAAGGGAGGGGGACTTGGACTGGTGCCCCCGTACCGAAGGGGCCGCTCGGCCCAGCGTCGCGACCGACTGATAACAAGGCGCAGAAACAGCAAAAAGGGAGGCCGCAGGCGCAAATTGGCAAATCTACGCCCTGAGAGTGTTTTTTGTCCGTCTTCCAGTCGCAGCGGGGCATGTCGGAGGGGGGATGGGGGGGGAGGGGGACATTTCACGCGCAGCCATTTTTTCGTAATTTTATTTTGTGATTTCGTAGATTGCTCGTGACGCGAGGCACACTCCTAAATTTTGGTTGGAACGCGCGTCTTGGCGTGCCCACGCACGGTTGGTTGGACCCTTTTTTTCTTTTTGAACCCGATGTCATTCCTTGATCGGCCGAAAAGTAGGTTTCTGTGCTAAGGGGGTCGATTGGAACTTGTTTGCAGTGCAGGCGTTGCTGAAGGTAAAGACTCGATGTCAGCATCAACATATGTGCCCTCCCACTCGTGAGCGATGGTCAAAATGTATTTCTTTACCGTCACGTCACGCTCGTCTATTCGACGTGACCATTACCCTCTGTCGGGTGTTTTGATACCTAATAGTATTAATAGCAGAGGAGCCGCGGTCGACCTTAATTTATGTATGTGCGGTGTATTCTAAGTGGGTTCTGTGCTAGACGGTTTTATTCTCGATGGGATGCGTTGTATTTGCAAGTGACGTGCTGAGTTTTGTGGTCGAATGTAGCTTTTTGCGTATCGCCTGCTGTTGTTGCAGTGGCCCTTCTTTTTTCTTCGCCCCTTGAGTAGAGTGCTTATAGACTTGTCTTGAGCGAGAGGCGCCATATGCGCGGCTTGTGTGAATGTCTGTACGGCGTGCCGTAGCTGTAGGAAAAAGCCACGCCTCCCATCTTCGGAAACCCTTTCTACGTGGAAGCACGAGCGGGCGCGCGTCTAGTTGCACTCATGTTCAGCATCTGGCAGATACGTGCTCTGTATAATACCGGCCCAGCAGTTGGGAGCTTGCTCTGGAGTTTCTTCTGCCGAATTAGTTATTCTGTTTTGCGTCGCATTATTAGACTTCATCTACTACTATTAATACTACGTATTGAAGGTGACTGATAATCCAGAGATGTAGTGTACCGGGTACCAGGTAAGGCTCAAGGGTAACCTCGTCTGCATTTCCACTCGAAAGCGCAAGTAGGTGTCCACGCGTCCACCTTGTTTCGGCTGTCGGCGCCTCCGATAAACACCGTGCCATGAATAATAAACTGGGGTTCGAAACCAAAGAAAAATAGTATTCGCCTGATTGGCCATGGTCTCGTGTTTTCCTCCTGCACACATTGTGCTCGGCTGCTTTCACCATCCCTTTCCGAAATCGCAATATCGTGACGAGCGGTCAGCAGGGGCACGCGACGGACGTCGGGCCAGTCCTTTTACTCCTCGGTTTTTCCTCTTGGGGAATGATCATCTCACGATTTATGGAACGTTTCTGCTCATTATGTCTCGTTGTGTCGCTCGTTGCCATAGTCGGCCCGAGAGTGTCGATGCGAGCGTTTCGCAGCTGCCCCCAAGTGCACGACCGAGCAGCGCATCTGGATGGACCTCGCCGCTTATAGGCTCGAGTGTCGGTGCGAGCTCATCATATATTTATAGACCAGAACAAAAAATATTTGGAAACAGGGCACGGTCGCTCCACACCCCGCGCAGTCTCATATGAACTCATCCCATGTGTGCGCTTGGCCCAACTTGTGCTAGCCTCGACGCCTTTACTACTCTGCGAAAACCAGCCAATTTTATGTTCAAGTATAGGTTGTCCCCAAAAAGCACGGGCGCAGTTTTAGTCCAAGGCCCTTTCGGGACCCAGAGAAGATGCTCCACAAAAAAAAGGTCAAGTTTGGTATATATCAACCATGAGCGCGCAACAGTGGAGTCGATCAAGCTGCGTGCGCCCGAGGCGTCTCCCGTGCGTTACACCCGGCAGTTGAGGAACCATTAAAAACACCCCCGAGCCAAGAAGTAAGTGGTCGACGCTGAAATCGTCCATTTCCGTCATCAGTTTTTTCATTTTTCCCTTCTCCAGTGCCCAAGGCGTAACGCCTGTACTATATCAAGTACTTCATGTTGGCAGACTTGACGCGGCCATTTCCGCCCTTACCCCTCTCTCCCGTTTTCGTTTCGCCGACGAGGGTCGCGGGTACTACTCGAAAGGTTCCCACCACTCTTCCTCCTCCTCCCTTCTCCTGTAGTTGTCACGGCTTCGGCTCTTGCCAGCTTTAGCTTTGGCACCCTGCCTGCCACTAGCGGCGCCGCCGCCCCCGCCCCCCGCCGCCGCCGCTGCTGCTGCTGCTGCTGCTGCTGCTACTACTACTGCTGCTACTGCTACTGCTGCTGCTGCTGCTGCTACTACTGCTGCTGCTACTGCGACTGCTGCTGCGCCTGCCGCGGCTGCTTCTACTAGTAGACCGGGTTCTCCTCGGATGCCCCTCCTCCGCCTTCCCTCTGCCATCTGCCCTTTGTTGCCGTCGGCTTGTCTCGCGCGACGCTTCGAACGCGCGAGGATCCCTCTCCTCGCGTCCCCCGTCATTTCGCGAAACCCGTGCCCCCCCCCGCCCCTCCTCCCTCCGTCGGGTCGCCTTCTCGCTAGCGGCGAAGGGACTTCTGCTTCGTCGGCGCTTGACGGGGAGTCTGCTCTCTCGCTCTCGACCGGGAGCGTCCTCCCTGCCGTAAGCCTCCTCTCTGCCGCGACCCCCCCCCCTGGCGTGATCCTTCCTGTCGTGACCGCCCTTCCAGACGCGAGCCTCTCCCTTGCCCCGACCCATGGCCTGGCTGTCTTCTCCGTTCGATCTCGAGCCCCCTCCTGCATGCGGTTGCAGGTTTCCATCAGCCCCGCCTGTGTGCGGAAAACGCCTGTCCCTACTGCTGTAGTCACTTCCACGACAACGATCCCTGCTGTGATCCCTTCCTCGATAGTTATCCCTGCCGTGATGATCCCTTCCATGAAATCCGCTCCTGTGCCCTTGCGGTTCACGGCCGTCCCGAGCTGACGCTTCGTACCTAGCGTTCCCGTTTTCGCGACCCCCCGTGTCACGGCTTCGCGGTTGCTGCTCGAGACGGCTTCGTGGTTGCTGCTCGGGACGGCTTCGTGGTTCTTGATCGGGACGGTTTCGCGGTTCCTGCTCGAGACGGTTTTGTAGTTGCTGCTCGGAACGATGTCGCGGTTGCTGCTCGGGATGGTTTCGCGGTCGCTGCTCGTCACAGCTTCGCGGTTGCTTCTCGGCGGGACGACGGCTTCGCTCACCAACACCGCCGCCTCCGCGGCTAGAAACTCCCGCAAGACTCTCCTTCCCCTTCTCGGCCTTTTTGGCTTTTTTTAGCCTTTTCTTCTCCTTCTTTTTGGCTTTTTTAGCTCGCTTCTTGTCCTTTTTGTCGAGCTTCTTCGCCCGCTGCTCCTCCCGCAGGCGTTTTCGGCTAGCCCCCGCGTTCGCCCCAGCTACCGCCGCCGCCGCTAAGTCTCGCTGTTCTTTCTCGTAGTCCACAATTTCAACCAGGCTTGCCTCTGTCAATCATCGGAGCGAGGGGCACAAAAAAATCATGTGCGAGTCGGAGCACGGCGTGCGGTCTCGGGGATCAAGAGAACGCTAAACACTACTCGTACGGTAGATACAGTACTAGAGTTCGTAGTCTTGGCCCAGGGCTACATTTTGGCTTGTTACCAGCTCGAAACATCAAGTGGGCGGTTACTTCCTGCTCGCTATCATCCCGTGCCCTCCCGAGACCTTGGAGCTCTCCTCCGCCCAGCGGACAATGTACATAATTCACACCCCCACCTTAGTGTATTCTAGCCTACCTTCAAATTATTTACCACTCGCCTACTGGTGCTGAAGAAAAAAGCTCTTCGCCGTACATTTTTCCACCGTACAATACGGAACTACGGTACAGTAGCATACAGCAGCATTGATCAACATTATATGGAAGTCCACATAGCACGAGGAAAAAAACTCCTCCAAAGCAGCACCGGAGTACGGTAACCCAGTGACCCGACAAAATAAAAGGCGGGAATTACAGGGAGTTCTCTCACCAGTGAGGCCGCCTTCTTTGAGTTCGCGTTCACGCTGAAGCCTTTCCAGCTCTTTCTCCTTCAGGGTGAGGGACGGGATGTGCTCGTGGAGCTTGGCCCTGGTGACAACAGAACACCAACAGCGTTAGGGTTAGTTAGACCCGAATATATGCCAAAGCGGGAGGGGGTGCCGAGGACGCAATAATATTTTGCCATACTGCCGCGCCTTGACACGACCACAGCAGTACTACAGAAATACCATTAAATACAAGAAACGCAACAGCTAGAAGTTGTCTGCCTGGTATGCTGTTTAGTATGAGCGGAGCAGATTACGAGGGACCATAGTAAGTAGGAGCTCCGACACACACACAAAAATCTACATATTCACCTTTTTCCACTAGAAACATTTGGTCCTATTTACTATGGTTCCCCGTAAAAGTAATACTCAGTGATACATAGTAATCATACTCAAAGATGGTGTGTAATCGGAGGGGAACACCCGGTATTTGGGGCCATTGTAGGTTCTGATTGCAACATTAGCGCCCCCCTAAACAGTAGCTAAGTACTTCGAAGAAACGCAAGGGGGCGATGTTCCGTGGGGGCGTGAAACAACTTCTACCATAGTATAGGTGTAGGATAACTATAACTAACTTTACAATATTGCGGTGACTCCCGCGGGGTGACGCGTAATCGCCTCGCTCGACACGGTCATCTTTTGAGGGGCGGTATGGTCCCGAGTCGTCGATCCGAGGCCGGCACGAAAAAGAGATACGACGGGGGTCGTCTTCTACTGTAGAGCAGAAATGCACAAAACATATTGAGAAAGCCGAAAACGAAAAAAAAATAGCTGTGAGATCGAAAGGTCCCTCGAAATTCATATGCAAACTTGGTGTGATACTATTGATAGTACTCTTGCGGGGGACCATACTAAAAAGGACCAAATATTGTTAGTAAACATATGGGTTTTTGTGTATACCGTAGGGGGCCTACCAGTATTTTCTATGGTCGCCCGTAATAGTAAGAAGATCCAAGCGTGTCACGGGGTGCGTAGGTTTCGGAAGGGGTCCACGAACTCTGACGACGCTTAAACTCACGGTCCTGCCCCGAGGCCTGACACTCTTTCCGTGTTAGCACCATCTCGATCCATTGTCGCGCCCTTTTCCAGAAGTTGTTTGGTTTCCGCTGCGCTCAGGTCCGCCTGCGGGGCGCGAACTACCTTCGGCGCAAGACCGCTGCGAAACATGCAAACACGGCAGGGGAGGGGGGGGGGGGGGTAGGTAGGCGATATGAGGCATAGAAACCCAAATAGGAGCACAGCAGCGAACGAAAAAAAAAAAAAACAGTGGCTCTTCGGTATTTTTCGTCGTCCAGTAGCGCCAACTACTAAAATACAAAGTACCAACACGTTTTACCGTACACCTGGTCCGTCTCCACGCAGGAGCGCCCGTCTGCGCAAGAAGTCTAACCCCGGAGATCGGAGGGGAACGAAGGAGTGCATCTTGTCCATGAATTTGTTAGCTCGTATGGGCATGAGACGGGAGAGGCGGGGTTGGCCAAGTCGAGTAACGGAAACCTTCAACCATCCGTGCGTCTACATGATGCCCCGTACGGTAGATTCAAATGTGTGCTGTTTTGACCGCGGCGAGTTATGTTCGACAAATGAACTCATATTGTATCTCATTTCCCGTTCCATACCCACACCTCAGACGGTCGCCCGAATTTTTCAGCAAACACAAGGCAAGCAGCACACAGGGCAGGGGTACGAGTACAATAGCAGGAGGAGTCGTGGCAGTATTCGGGGGTGTACTGTTTGTTGATTTATGCTTACAGAGCCTCGTTGAGAAGATCCTCGTCAAGCTGCTTCACGCGAGCCTTCTCCATGTCCGCTTGGGCACGGGCAGCGGCCGCCCCGCCTTCCTCTCCTTTCTTGTTCCACCACTTAAGATCCTTACCTGGAGTCGGAAAGCGGACACCCCAGAAAAAAACGGTGCCCTCTACTTTTTATTTCATGTCGACCATCTCTTTAGCATTCAGCTCTGCAAGTAAAAACGCCCTCTCTTTCGTCAAAACTTGAACCTCGAGTGATCACGTCCATTCCCTGCTACGAACGTACCTGGGTACCACCGTGTATACCCATCACGAAGGCTTTCGTCATTTTTTCATCTCGCGCGATAGGGTCAGCAGTCTTCACTATCCATCGTTCGACATACGACAGAAAATAGGATGCAGGGTGCACGCAGCCAAGGCCGGGGACGGCGGTGCTCCGCTTTCACCAAAGAGTCGTCCGCGACGTAAACGTGCCCAAGCCCAGATCCACCGACTAATGACTGCAAAAGACATGATAACCGATCGGTCCGATTTGATGGGACACCGAAACAACGACACAGGAGTTTACACTTACACATCATTCAGACAGGAGCTGTAGCTTCCAAAACCTCCAACGCGATGTCTTCTACTTGTCTATGCCGTCGCCAATTTGCGCTGAAGGATTGATCCGTCTGGAACTTTCAAGAGGGGAAAAGTGTCGAGACTACAGTAGTAGTAGACCACGAACACAGCATCATTGGCCACCCTAGGCTTGCTGCGGGGGTAGGGGATGGGGGTTAGGGTATGTGTCCGGTGTGAAGCTTAGGGAGACGTGCGATACGCACCACAGCATGGAACTACTTGAAGTGCCACACGCTGTTCTTAGAAAATACATTTTTGGTGATACCGCGACATATTGATTGGTGTCGACGGGGATCAGAACCAAAAGCTGAAAAGCACAGGCAGGGTGGGGTGAGGCGGTGCGGCGCGTGCTGCTGATCTGGTCCATGTCCAGGACGGGTTCGGGGCGCCGACCCGCAGTGTCGAGGTGATCGTGGGTTTCGGGGGGAAGGGGCAGCGTGTGTAAATACCTGTGCACAAGACCAAAAGCTGAGGTGTGTTGCGTGTTCCCTCGAGATATTTCTGCGATGCATTTACCCAAAGGGCTCAACAGCGGAGAAATTGCGCGTACGTCCAAGGCTATTAGATTTACACGTATTGTTTTCATAATTTGGCACCCTGTTCCCATTTGATACTTTGACCCCGTCGGGGGCTCATCCTATCGGGCACCGTGCTCCCACTTAGTGGAGCAGAAAATCTAATCAGCCCTCCGCAGGAGCCACCGGAGGCCCACCTGACACCCTGGTCCAACTTAGTGCCTACATATCTACAACAACTCCTTGTATAGATATAGCCGTATTGAATATACGTGCAAACTTGAATAGCCTTGCACGTGCGTGCGATTTCTCCATCTCTGAAAGGGCTAGGAAGGCTTGTAGGCGAGTGTTAATGGTGTCTGGCAGCGCTTGCGGCATTTTCAAGGATTTTTTTGGTGCAGCGTTGTCTGCTCATGGTGCAGAATACTCGACACACCAACGAGAGTTTGACATGGCGAGAATGTGAACGATAGCAGGAGCTAATCTACACCGTAGCTTTCCGAAGGCTCCACAAGCACCGAAGTTGATTGGTGCTTGGGGATTGGGGGGGGGGTCAATTCCGAAGGTTTCCTACAATATCGCGAAGCCATCCTCGAAGGCTCTGGGATTCGCTGATCACGGACAGACTGACTGACGGCACTGCAATCCGCAATCTACCTGTGGAGGGGAGGAGCAGCGCTATAAATCGGGGAGAGTAGTGAGAGTTTGAGGAAACGGAGAAACCCGGCACCGTCGCAATCGCACCGGCAGCACGCTCGCTATGAACACAGTCACATACCCAAGTGTGTCGTTTTCGAATCGAAATCGTTCGCAGCTGGCAGAGGCTGCTGCAAAGGGATTGTTTTCTGACATACTAAAGGTATCAAGTACCCGGCATATTACCATCGGAACACGCACATGCCGCTGTTCGCTTCGCTTGTTACTTACCGGCATTCTATCATACCAACATGTAATAAGCTGACGCAAGCTGAGCAAATATGTCAGGGGTCAGGGTACGGTGGTAGTTAAAGCCTGTGACGGACGGCGGTCCACAGCGTACTGCTTGTAGGTCTGCTGTAGGTGGGTGTGACTGGGGAACGTTTTTACTTCCTGGTACCAGGTATTATAGTAATAGCGGCAGGTTGTAACGCATTCATTGATGATGTTGGTGCTCGTGTCTGCGCCCCATTTCATCGAACGTTGGTCATGGGGCAGGACACAACTAGCAACCATGCGTTGACGCCAGCTTAGGTGTACCACGTTTAGCCTTTTAGTACACTAGGAACACTACGAGTATGAATCTTGACGAGTACGGGGCCAACCCGAGGACGTTCGTTCAGCTGTGAGCTGTGAACTGTGAACCTGAACAGAGAAGTGAGAGAACGGTGACAGACCAGTTAGGCCGCTGTGGCCCTTATATCAAGTCACAACCGACGGCAGTCGTCTTACATCAGTAGTTCTCGCGTGCTCCCTCACCTCTTTGCCATCGACCCACAGGGGCGAGAAGGCTGTGACCAAGGTAGTTCTCTCTGTGGAGATCGCTCTTCACATCCTCCCACTTGAATTGATCTTGGCCACCCCGAGTGCCGCCAACACGGTACCTCTTATCGCCCATGCTCTACTTACGCCTCCCACCAGATGTTTCCCACTCGCAACGACAGCAACTGAAGTACCTCCACTACCACGCTGATGCAGTACGATTACCGGGCGGGGTGTTCCAATCCTTGCATCCACTGCACTTAACGTGTTGGGCAGGCTGTAGCTGTTTGGGTTCACCCGGCGGCGGGGAACGTACGGAGACGGAGTACGAAGGATTTCGCGAATCCAGGAGTTTTAAATGTATTGAAGCCGGTAAGTTTAGGGGTCAGTTCATCAATTTACCCTGTTCTTGACCCCGACACGGAAGGGGAGCTGCAGCTTGTGTACGACCGTCAAATGAATAGTCGTGTCGTCAAAGCTTGCCTCACAGCTGGATGTTCGGTAGTAGGGCCGGTTCTGGCGTTTTCAGCATCTAGTTTTGGGGTGAAGGCGCTGGAGAGCGGCGGCGGGGCGCAAGCTCAGACTGATTCGTCGTCCTCTGTGTCGTCTTCAAGAAGGTAACACTTGTACAAGCTCGTATAAGAACTTCTATTACATGTACAGCAGTCGAAGCTTGAGCACTCTTGCTAGCACAAATCAGTAGCATGTGGCAGCTGCAAGAGAAGGAGGTGTTACTGCCTACGCTGCTACATTAGAGTGTATGCGGAAGTGTTTCTGTTTCCAACTTCCCTTCCCGAAAATATACACCGAAAGTAGCATCTGAGGTAAATTCTTGAAAAAGAAGGGACTGAAAAGTACCTGTGGTAAAAGTTTGACGAAATGTACGGTACATTTTTGTTCTCCATGTGTCGTTGTCTCATACCTGGTACCTGATACGTACACAGCGTCTTCCATGCCTCCACGCACGATGCTGCTTGCTGTACACGACAACCGCCGGGAGTGCAGTGGCTCGAGAGGTATTGCTGGAGTATGACGCGGACGCGGCGCTGGATTATGTCAGCGGGCCGTCGGTGACCCGCTGGTACGGGACGCTCTCGCCCGCTTGGTGTCGTGGAGGATACGTCGTCCCGGACGGAATCATACTCGTAATCGTACTCGTGCTCCTACCGCCTTGCTTGTAGATCGCGACATCATGACAGCTCGTGTATCATTTCAATTCCACCATACTGCGGTATCATAGCAGCAACAGCAGCGGCGCAGGGGAGCGCGCCGGCGCTGTGGCGCGCGTAGGCCAAGCGCAGCAACATCAGCAGTAGCAGCAGCAGCAGTAGCAATCGAAAAATGCACCAATGGGAGCTGGTGCTGGTGCTGAGGCTGGTGCTGATACGTAGGAAGTGTTTGTTTTTGGTGCTCAAGCAGATGCTGCCCCTAGCTGCTGCTAGCGCTGCCGCATGCTGTGCTACTTCTTTGTGCCGTGGGATGGGCACTGCGATCAACTCTGCCGCCGACACCGTGGCTTGGCTGCCGTTGCTACTCGCACGCAATTTTTGCTGTGTTTCGTTCTTTTTTTGGCTTTTGCCGCGTTGCCGCATGTTCCCATCTCCCTCCTCAACTGCGGAGGCGTCGCCTGCAGGATTCGGTCTACCTCGTCCGCAAACACACCAAGATCATGAATGAGCAGGATATTCACTCTTTTTAGCGGAGGGAGAGTAATTTTCTGAAGACACTTCTTCGCAAACACTATATTGCCTATTCATGGCCGGTCGCCCCGGTAGACCAGTGGTCAGCTTCAAAGACCATTGGTATTGGTACCCAGGTTCAAATCCCACGTGGAGA
>JBBMHQ010074043.1:0-12555 GCA_037834295.1 Postelsia palmaeformis
CCCACCCCCCCCTCCGAAGTAGATGCACAGCCTGCCTTCTAGCGCCAGTGTATCAATAACCTGGTAGAGGTCTAGCTACTACGGTAACTCGCTTGCCCCTTTCCCAACCCCATGTCCGCCTTATTTAGCTGCATCGCATAGCGCCTCTTTGTTTTTTGTATGATGAGATTCGTCTGATTTGCAGGACTTCTATGACCAGTCTACATATCGCGTACTCAATACAATTCCTCATGGGTCACCCAGCTTCCTTTTCCCTTCATCGCGTAGCTTAATCATGCACCAGTAATGTACTATTAATAGTACTGGTACCATTTTGTATGATTTGTATGAACAGTGTACTGCTGTCCGGGAAAGCTGACGCAGAAGGAATTCGACGAGCTGCCCGGAAACGCTCTGCTTTGGACGAACCAGGTGATGGGTGTTTGTTGATGGGCAATTATTAAAAGTTGGTTTCGTGACTGATGATTGGTTGGGGTTTGGCGATTGGTGGTTGGCTATTGGTGATTAGTGATAAATGGTGGATGGCTTGTGATTGGGGATCGGTGATTGTTGACTGGTATTCGGTGATTAGTGGTTGGTGACGGTGGTGATTGATGGATTTTTGATTGGTTAGGGGTTGACAATTGATGTATGCTGACTGGCTGTTGGTGATTGGTACTGGTATAGGGTAGTTTAATGACAGGTAGCTTTCGACTGGTGTTTGTATCTAGTTTTGGGGGCCGATGATTGATAATTGGTCTGGTTGTTGGCGAATGGTGCCTGGTAATCGGTGGTTGTTTTTTTTGGTGATTGATTATTGGCTGGGGGTTGGCGATTGATGATTGGTGGTTGGTGATTGGTAAAGGGTGGTACGTAGGTGGCTGTTGATTGGTGATTGATGAATGGTGTTATCAATAGTAGCCGATGATTGGTGATGGTGGCAGGAGGTTGATGACTGATGGTTTGCGGTTGGTGGTTGATGTTTTTTTTATTTGGCGATCGATGATTGGTTGGCGATTGGTAAGGGGTGTTCGGAGGTTGGTGATTGGTGATGGGTGGTTGGTTTTTGGTGGTCTCTGATTGGTAGGGCTGTTCTTGGCTGACTGCTGTACTAATGACGTTGACGGCTAGTCTTCAGTGGAGTAGCAAAATAAGCAAACTGACTGGCTTTCGGTAGTATTTATCACATGCCCGGTACAAACACGTGTCAAGCCACGAACAAACGCGCCTGTTAATAACCAGATACAAAGACGCGGATCGCCGCAAGTCGCCGCACCCACCCAACTTTACTATCTAGCCGACTACAAACGCGTCGGCGGCTTATGATCAGCCAACTCTATGATCCCTACCCAACCAATAACTGGTCGGCGACGTATAGTCATCCAACTCACGGCCCCAGATACCAAACCAACTAATATAAAGTCGGCGACTTATAGTCAGCTGACTCACCGCCGAAGATATCTCGCCGACTAATAACTGGTCGGCGATTTATAGTCAGCCAACTCGCAGCCATAGTGATCTGTGGTTAGTGGTTATGGGGGTTGGTGATTGGCAGCTTGCCGTAGGTAACTGTTTGGCGATTGGTGACTCGTTATTGGTGATTAGTCGTTAGACGTGTGAAATTAGAACTTGGGTAATCAATTATTGCAATAAATGTTTCTCAATACTTTAGGGTATGTCTTTTAGAAGTTGAGCTCAGTGGTTTAGAAGTTGAGTTTAGTGGTAGGTGAGGGTGATTGTTGGTTGGTTGTTGTTGGTCTGTCATGGGACGGGAGACTAGCGTTCGCAGAATTCGTCTTGGTCGGCGTTTTGTTTCTTTGTTTCTTTGTTTCTTTCTTTGTTGTCTTTGTTCCTCCCACACTAGTGGATCGAGGTAAAAACTGCTGTGCACCACGATGTGCTATGTTCTTTGCACGTTTTGTACCATTTTGCTTAGTCTAGTTTTCATATTCTAGTCTATTTTATTCTACTCTACTCTACTCTACTCTACTCTACAGTACTCTACAGTACTCTACAGTACTCTACAGTACTCTCCTCTGCTCTACTCTACTCTGCTCCTAGTGTTGATAATGCACTGCCCTACCCTACCTCTCTACTGTAGTTTGGAGTTAAATTTCACTGCTGCAAGTTACTGCACCTGTGGTGTTGTGTCAGACTAACTTCTGCTGTATTCAACTAATGGGTGCTTGGTCTGCTGCTACTGTGACTTTCGGCCAATCAGGACGGATCTCTGCGTAGGAAGGAGGTTCTTAACGACGATGGAGAATCGGTGGTGTTGACGGATCCTCAGGGCAAGGAGGTGGCCGTGCTAGACATTCCGGGTCAAAGGTCAGTTAACTGTTACAACTAACACATGCCATGGTGAATTTAATCACGATTTAGATCAGATGAATCGCTATTTTTCATTAGCTACACCACGATACACAGCAGATCAGATATACCGCGATCTAGACCAGGAATATCACGATATGTAGGCACTCCTACTCCTTGAATTCTGCAGCTTCAGACTCTGTCTTCCTCGCACACGGGCTGACTGTATCGTAGAACTCCATGAGACCACATCAAACCAAACCAGTAGCTCGTGCGATCGATCGAAGTATTACACACAGCTTGCAAACAAAGATGATTGTTTTGGACGAAATCCTCATTCTAACACCCGTTGTTGTTTTTGTATCTATATGCGCAGCTTGCAAAGCTGAGTATCAACTATTCAACCAGTCGAACTCACAGCTGACGTATTTCATCATTTTATAAAATACCAGGAATATACTAGTAGACCAGATAAGTCACGACGTAATTATAGGCCAGATAGATCCCAACATTTTACTGTAGATATTCTTGATCCCATATCCTCCGGGCTGGGGATTCCGGAACAAATGTTAGCGTGCTGTTACAGGTCACACATGAGATTATCCGATAGATCATGATTTATACGTAGATCAGATAGATCAGATAGATCACGACCTGGATAGTCTACTGTTGATCGCATGTCTCACGTTCTAGAGATTCCGGGCCAAAGGTAAGTTTGCCCTTAATGTTTGCACCGTATCAATAGACAGATCATGATCTAAATCATCCAGATCCTGTTCTATGTCTGCAGTTCTGCTCGTGGAGATGCCGGGCCAAAGGCTTGTAATCTCTTAGCCATGCTCACTAATGCGTCTATTACGGAGGGATATAGTTAATAGGACCAACGGTCGATACAAAAACCTATATATTTACCTATTTTTAGTGACAATATTTGGTCCTATCAACTATGGCCCCCCGTAATAGTATTAATATTAATGTTAAACCGTGTTTGTTCAGTACGGCAGTCCCGTCGTGGGCACATGATACTTGGATTTTGACTGCTTTGTCCCCAGGGCGGGACTGCGGTCCTATTATTGAAAGGGTCAAGTGGAAACATCGCAAGCATAACCGAATATGGCGAGTAAAACACGGAGATATGTACCTTAAGGTTCCATAGCGGGTTCCGAATACTATCGCCGCCCGTATCAATACCCCACCCTAACGATAGCACTCAAAAGCCTTATCGACATTAGTAGTATTATTGTACTGGTAGATTGCAACAGAAAGGATGATAAACGCCGATAGTCGTTGGGTTGTGTTTTCGAGTAGTTTCCTGTTTTCATCTGTGCCCGCTCGTCCGAGTCCATCGACGCTGCCATGCGTGTGCAGGAATGCACGGCAAAGCTGCCGGAGTCCGCCTCACGAGCGGTGCTTAGTGAGATGCATGTAGCTCCCCTTTGATGCGAATTGCACACCTCACGGCGCTTCGCACTTTCTGCAACCAATGCCTTCCTGGTCGGTGGAAATCCGACGTGCTCCGACCCCGGCATTGTAGGGATGCGAGGGTCTGTGGTCATATTATACGACTACCGCCATGCCTGACAATGAGCACGCTTTACCGCACTGTAAAGGCATGCTTCTCTCTACCGCACTGTAGAGGCATTACTCTCTCCCCTACCGCACTGTAGAGGCATGCCATGATTACACCCCATCCCCCTGTACCCAATTTTCAGCGGCGCGGACCTCGTGAGAGGAGTCAAGGGCGTGGCCTACATGAAGCTGCCTGGGGTCAAGCGCTCCCAGGTATGTGCTGTATGCGTTGTATGCGCTGTATGTCACCGTATGCGCGTATCTTGGGACAAGTATGTAAGCCCCATCGATGCTGTTAGGAGAAGAGGACCTCGTTGCAGGGGCTATGAAAGGAAGTGGCCTGCACGAGGTTACCTGGGGTCAAACACTCCCTGGTCTTTTTTTCGATTGATAATCCGTATTGGAGGAGTCGTGTGCCGTGCGTGCGTGCGTGAGTGGATGACGAGCCTGCTTTGCCTGCTCCTTATTGTCTGACGCCAAGAGGCTGGACATAGTTGACGAACGCAGGGCCGAGACGGAAGTTAGGGTAGCAAGGTACCAGGCGGGCTAGCAGGGAGAACCTGGCTATACTACTCGTACGATAAACCTCTGCCGCTACCCGGAGGGTGCTTTGTGCTTTGGTTTGCCTGTTCTTTTTCGTTTGTTTTTGTTCCTTGGTTCCTTGTCCTACTCTGTTCACCAGTAGTGGTGTTTTTCTTCGTTTCTCTTTTTTTCTCCCAGCCCGTTTTTTTCAAGTGTTTGCCACATCGCCTGCGGTGGAGGGCACGACAGTTTGTTTCTTCCATTGTTTTTTTTCTTTTCTTTCTTTTTTACTCTTACGATTTGTAATCTTAGTTTTTGTTCCTTCTTTGTTTCCTTTCGTTTCTCTTTTTCATAGAATGTGTATGTCGTCCCTGTCGTATCCTGTATGGTGACATGGCATTGCATTGCCCACTGTTGTGCGTACTACGTACATACGTGGCAACGTAGTATCTCTGTGGCGTAGCTTTGTGATCACATAACTTGTACGAGTATCTCTTTTAGGATTGAAGGATCGGCACGGACACTAGTTGTGCTGGATGTCGACGGGTAGAAAGGGTAGAAAGAAAAAACGGTTTAATGTGAAGAACACACACACATGTTCTGTATGTTCTGTATGTGCCGTATGTGTTGTATGCGCATACGTTAAATCCAGTATATATGCGCCATCCATGTTGGCAGAAGAGGACCTACTAAGAGTGGCGGGGGATAAGAGGGCGGTCTGCGTGAAGTTGCCTGGTATATGCGGTTTGCGTTATATATGTGGTACATGCGCTGTATGTTGCTGTTTGCGCGTCTTTTAGAACCAATATGTAAGCTCTGTTGATGTTGAGAGAAGATGACCACGTGGCAGGCCTTATTCTAGTGTCAGGGAGTGACCTGCGTGAAGTTGCCTGCCTGCCATCAAGCGCTTTCAGGTGTGCAGTACTGAAGCTGTATCTTGTTTTCTCGTGTCATGCGCTAGAAACGCCTACCATGCACGTAGCGATGCGGTTACAGGAGCTGGCTCGGCTCTCTTTCGTGCAGGCATTGTGCTCTAGCAGTATCTCCTCCGTCTGACTGACTATGAGTCGCCGCCTATTTATTGGTCGGCTAGGTCTTTGTATTCAGTTGCATTCGGTAGTTTGGAGGGCTGTGAGTTGGCTGAGTATATGTCGCCAACTAATTAATAATTGGCGAACAGTTGGCTAGAAATTGTAGTTGGTTTGCGTCCGATGAGTCTCGAAAATCTGCGCTTTTTATGTCTAAGTCGGCACGTTTGAGGCTCAAAGTGGCTTGGGTTGACATTAGACCGTCCTTTCTACCCAACTACACCAGTGCACCCGGTGTCCGTCCTGTTAACCCTAACCCTAAACCCTAACCCTTTGGTTATGTCGGCACAAGCAGTGGTGGGACAGAGAAAAGCAAAAAATCAAAAAAGAATCGCAAACGAATCAAGGTAAAGCAAGTAAGATGCCAACGTACTGGGTCCGAACAAGAACGCAAAAACACTGTAAGTGTATGTGTTTTGTTGACGAAACTACTGCTGTCAGTTGGTTGGTTTGCTTACTAGCTGTAGCCATCCAGCTGGAAATACCCGTGAAATCCAGCCTGCATCGCCAGGGCTGCCTCTGGAGCCACCCTTGGCCCGTTTTCTTTTCTTTTCTTTTTCGTTCGTTGTCATCTTTTTTTTCTCTCTGTCTTCACGTCGTTTCCTATTTTATGCTCGCCTGTTCGTGATCTACCTATTTTGTTGTTTTGCTTTTTCGGACTTTTATTATTCGTGTTTCTCTTGTTTTTTTTACGTCCGTCTATCTAAGGTATATATACTACGCATCACTCGTATCAAACTATCCCTAACCCTACAGTAGTATCCCTACAGTAGTATCACTATTCATGGTATGACACCAACCTTTCAAGCATCAAGATTGAGGAGTTTTTCGATCTCGGCGCTTTGTTGTGCTTTTGTTCGTTTTTTTCAAACGCAATTACGTTCACGGAAACAGGTGCTGGCTCTGCGCACCCTGGTGTTGACCCTGTGCTACCTCCGCTTAGCTTGCGTCGCTGTCGCAGCTTCTCGAGCTACCGTGAACCCGGACATCACCCTCCTCGCCATCGCCCTTGCCCATGCCTTCGACATTCTATGCAGGTATTGTACTTGAGCGTGGTTCCCACCGACTACTTTTTAAATGTTGTTTGTCGGCTGACCATAACTCGCCGACAACTGTAGGTATTATAGTTCGATCGTCACGCACATCAGATAAAAAGTGGGCTGCAGTACTGACGTGGTCGATCATGCAAATCCTCACCTGCCGTTACGAGATGCGTCGGACAGATCAGATATATCAGATAGATCAGATAGATCTGATAGATCCTTCGTAGCCTGCCTTTATGAGATAGTTTGCAGGATGTGTGCCGTAGATATCCGACGCAGGAAACGTGTCCTAGTTCATGCAGGTTATGCGGCTCCCAACCGGCAACATGAGCTAGATCGTACAGATCGTACAGATCGTACAGATATCTATATGTTCGCCCTGGAAGATCCAGATCATGAAACGGGAATGCTCTGTTCGATCTATCTGATCTGGCCCATGCATGGATGTATCCGCGCGTGTACTTGAAGCTCTGCGTCTGTTTACGGATGCGCCCACGGCTCGCAATGTGATCTGTATTGAGAAAAGGAGATTTAGTTAGTTGGCTTACTTCGCTAGCCGAGTAACAACCAGCCGTCAAGTCGGCCGAGGCATGACGTTCTCGCAGGTCTATTAATAGCGGCCATCGTATAAACTTAACGGTGCATGTGTATCCTGGTCGGTAGCTTGTCGTGGGCTGGTCGTTTGCTCCTCGCGAGCTGGTCGCTGGCGTTGAGCTCTCACCCTCGTCCACGCCTTCAACATAACTTGGTGGGAAGAGTGCGGCCTGAGTGACAGGTGTCATCTGGTCGTTAGCTCTCGGTGGACTGGTCGCTAGCTCTCGTGTGCTGGTCGTTCACCTCTAGGTTGCGATGACCCTCGCATATGCCTCCGACAATTTCAACCGTTGCGTGCGGCTACAGTATCAACACAATGCTACGTACGCAACCTGGTCGGCGGCTCTCGATGGGCTGATCAGTAGCGTTTTGCGGGCTGGTCATTAGCTCTTGGGGGACTGGTCGCTAACCTATAGCTTGCGATTGTGGCTCTCGCCCGGTTCCGATAGTATTTTCCATGTAGTCGGCTTTTTTTTTTTCGTTTCGAGAAGGAGGGGGTAGATGGGAGAAAAGGGGGGAGGGAGGGGGGGGGAGTCAAGGCTTAACCCTTGCATTACATGGGAAATGGTCACGCCTTCCACTTGCTCTAGTAGAAAGTGTGCTGATATTTGTTGGTGCTGATGCTGTGGTTGTTGCTGTTGGCCCACGCAAAAAATAATGTTGGGGCGAGACAATAAACTACCAGGTATTGATAGAGACTGGAGACTGCTGTTGTGCAATATGTGGGCAGGTGGGCTTCAAGACAGCCGGGCGTGCCCATGGATGACTTCGGCGTGGTGCTCGCTACTATGGGTAAGTGAACCAACTGTCAACGGTCACATTCATTCACAAACGGTCGGATTCTAAAACGTTAATAGCCCGAAACGTCATATGCCGGTTAAGCTGTAAGTCAGTTCGAATGATGTCACTAAACTGGTCACCTACTATTTTTGTTATTTCGTATTGATATATAGTCTTGTGGGACGGTATATAGTCCCGGATATATTACTGTTGATAATAGTACCCACTACGTACTGTCAGACAAGTGTTCATATTCACCCGTCCTTTCCCCCTCGTGCTGCAGGGCACCGGTCCACACTAGTGATATTTCTGATACCTAACCTGAGATATACACGAACAAACTCCTCTGATGTCAGAATCATCGCAGATTTCACACCCCTCTGAAGTTTCTATGTAACGCCTTATCTGTCGCTGGAAACCCTTCTTCCACTTGTGCTGCAGGGGACCGCCTCCGCCCATTGAGTCAATATTGGGTCGCTGATCCTGGTGCACACACCCATGCTTGAAAAACTGCAATTGCACGATCACAGTTCCCTATACGTTCTTCAGAGACATGACGCCTCTTCTGCCGCTGGAAACTCTTCCCCCGCTTATGCTGCAGGGAACCGCCTTCACCTCCTAGAACAATTCTTGATTCCGCTGATCCTGTTGGCACACACCTATTATTGTTTTTCAACCTCTCAATTTCACGAACACGGTCCTATTTTGAACACGTATTGCAGAGACGAAACGCCTCAGCGGCCGCCGGAACCCCCCCATCCCCGCCCCCCTCTGTGTCGCAGGGGACCGCCTCGCCGCCTTGGTAGTTATGGGTTCGCTGATCCTGCTGGACACTGACCAACGGCACCGCCAGCTCTTCAGCGGAATGCTTGCTCTAGACATGAGTGAGAGGAGTAGACTACTATTAATACGTGCTGTACCTCTTTTTGTTTTCAAACTGTTGCACCTCTTTTTGTTCTCAAATTAGTGTACCTTTTTATGTTCAAAATACTCTTCTGCCTTTTTGTTGTGAAGCTACTACTGTACCTTTTTTGCTTCGAAAATGCTGTGTTTCGTTTGCTACTGTAGATTATGCAGACTTTATGTCTCCCAGGCGGCGGCATGAGCTAAGTATATATCAGAAATCTATCATGAAGTGGGGATATTATCTATCTGATCTATCTGGTCTGTCCGACGTGTAACACATACCAGTACCCAACCAATAATATTTAAATACCCGTTGTTTTTTGTGTTTCATTGTTTTTCTCCCCTTTCGTCTTGTTAGCACCATTTTCTGTGTGTGCAACTTGCACCTTGCACCTTTCAGCTTTTACAAGCAGTATGTAGTGCGGATGCTTCACAAAAGTTTCAATGGATACGTATACGATAAAATATCGAAATTTTATCGACTTATTATTTATTTGTTTATTTTTTCGTCCTATCCTTTGTGCGATTTATTTTTTTCCTCCCTCTTCCCCCTGCTCCGCTTTTTCTTTCTTCAGCGGCTAACTGGCTGCAGCTTTCGGTGGCTAGCGCCGCGGGTGGATCTCGTCCCCTAGCAGGCGGTGCGTTCGTGAGGGGACGGGGGGCGGCACCCGATTTCGCGACCCACCTCATGCTAAGGCACCCCTTGGCTCTTACCATGGTGAGAAAATCTGCCTAATTCGTAGGAGACCGGTCTTTTTCCATGTTTTGATTTTTTTTCGGGGCTCTTGAAAAATTCCGTACACCCACTGGACGACTATGCTCGTACGGGTGTGTCTCTGTCTCTTTGCTGTACCGTCCGTTTGTTTCTTTCGATCGTTCGCTCGCTCGCCTACTATAAGGTTTCCTTGGGCAATGAGGCATTCCTCCTGTGGTCCTACATGGCTGCCTCCGCCTCCCTGCCTCGCGGGCTGCGGTCGACCGCGCTCAAAGCCGGCTCCCTCTTCGCGGATGGGCTTTCCTACCTCATGATGAAGGGGCGTTCTCCAGGACACGGAACTGTCAATTCTGACGGGTTCGGATTCGGCGACGCAGGAGAAATGTTGAAGGAAGGGGAGAAACATGATGGGCTCGCTTCTTCGATTGGAAAGCAAGCGGAAGGCGTTTTTGCGGGAGGGGTTTGGGGAGGAGAAGAGTTTGCCCTGGCGTGGAAAGCGGTTTGGATGGGGTTGATGGTCTGCTGCGCGGCCCGCCAGCTGCTGAGCTGCATTCAGGTGAGACAAGGGGGGTGGCGGCTTATTATGCCATCATGATGATGGCTTACCTTTTGAGGCGTACTCCGATAGGGGCACTACTATTGTACTTGTACCTTTTTTTAGCCAACCTATTTCTGACTGAGGAGCTAGCCCACCTTTGCGTCGTTTTCGTTTTCCTATAGCTTATGATGCAGACCTATGCCATGGAATGTTGCTCATCGAATTGTGAGCCTCTTAGGACTGCAGTCTTTTGAGGGGGACCATAGTAAGTAGGACCAAATATTGTTGGTAAAAATAGCGAAATGTACAGGTTTTAGTGTGTACCGCAGGTCCTTTTTACTATGGTCGCCCGTGAATATTTTGGAGACAAATTACTGAGAGAATTTCATTGGTCTGTCCCCGAAACGCGACTGCGGCACCAAAGGGGTTAAAAAGCAAGCCTTGTCGTCAGTCTCTGTGTTGTTTGCAACACGTTCCGGCCGATACTTACGATAGGCCGAGCTTAAGCGTCCCCTTTTTTGTTTTGTTTTAAAACCAGTTTTTGGTAGTAGACATCGAGTTTCTCGAGTCGGGAGCCTCAGGAAAAACAAGAATAGCTCCTACCCCTATATGCGAGCACAAGCCACAACTCTCCGCGCGCGTTTGTTCCCCCCACCCCTCCTGATTTGGAAGCTGTCGCCCGTATGCAAGAAAGTCCGCTTCACAAGCGGTTCTTAGCAGGCTGCATGCTGCTCCCCCTCATGCGACTCGCCGAACACACCTCACGGCGCTTCCTGCTACGTGCAAGAAGCAATGTTAGCCTGGTCGGTGGAACCCGATGTGCCACGTCTCGGCACTGTAGGGATGCGAGGGGTCTGTCTATGGTCATACGACTACGGCCATGCATGATAATGAGTGCCCCCCCCCGCGCGCTCCGCTGTGGGGATGCTAGGGTCTACGGTCATACGACTTCGACCATGCATGAGATGAGTGCACCCACTTACCCACTTACCCTAACCTTGTATCTACAGGCACTCATCTCTATGTCAACCCTGTCCTCCGGTGTCATCGCCGATGCGGCTGGCCAAGACTTGCAGCGACGTAACGGCCGCCAATCATCGCGCGGGCGGTCTATCGACGGAGGCGTTAGTGGAGGGGGGACAGGCTCTGCGGGGTCCCGCGCCCGCAGCCGCTCTCGGGTTCGTTAGCGCAGCAAGTATGCAATGGGTGTGTTTTGGCTTGGGTAGAGTATAAGATATATATACCCGAGTATGGCCCTGTGCGGGTGTTTCATACCAGGATGACCATGCGGCGATGGGATGGGGTCCACTCAGCGGATGTTCTCGAGCTGGTACTCACCAGTTTGCTCGAGGAAATGGTTTGACGCACCCTGGGTACGGGACGAGTGTAGGTAACCCTGACCTTCGCCCTAGGTCAATGGTTGGCAGCGTTAGTCCATTCGTCTTATACACAGTGTGTGTCAACCATATTTGCGGATACCAGCGCAGTAGTGTTGGTCCCTCTATAGGGCTGGTATGATATGCCCTGCAAGGCAAAAATACCGTACCGGCATTATAGCGGCAACCCTGCACTAATTACTCCGCACATAACTGTTCCATACTGGTTGATGCGAATCCCATCTGTTCCAAGCGATTTCACAGGTACTATAGTGAGCAGCCGGCACTATAGAGGGACCACTGCTGTGAATGGAAATCATCGCCCCCTAACCTTTATCGGCGTTTGAGCCCGAAATGTCCAGGGTGTCATAGCGGGGCTCAACTCTAGGTGTATCCCATTGTGTTTTATTGTTTCGTTCCATGTACAATATGCATACCAAATGTGCTACCAGGTCTATAGGAGGCCTGTCGTGTTGGGCGCGTTAAGGCCTCTTTTCGTCTTGCTATACTGAATTTAGTGCAGGGGTGCGGTCACTTAAGGGGTCAAACCGCGGTCTCCTAGCATCTTAACATACTAGTTTAGTGTAGGGTGTGGTCAGTCAAGGCGTCCA
Organism: Postelsia palmaeformis; assembly: GCA_037834295.1. Taxonomy (NCBI): domain Eukaryota; class Phaeophyceae; order Laminariales; family Laminariaceae; genus Postelsia; species Postelsia palmaeformis. The sequence continues at coordinate 12,032 of JBBMHQ010074043.1, forward strand.
ACCGCGGTCTCCTACCATCTGACAGACCGTCGACGATCGAGGCGTTAGTGGGGGGGGGCAGGCTTGGAGAGGTTCCGCAATTGTTAGCAGCAAGTTTGCAAGCGTGTGTAGGGTATACTCAGGTGCACACCCGAGTATAACCCTCGGGGGGTACCCATATACATACCCGGTTGTGCGACCCGGGTACCCCAGATTCTTACCTGAGTATGACCAAGATACTCAGCTTTGATACCCGGGAACCTCACAAACCTGTACCCGAATATAAGCGGCTTACCAAGGTTTGGTACCCGGATACCCCAGATACCTATCCGACTATACCATTTTACCCATGCCTAATACCCGGGTGCCCCAGATAATACCCGAGTATGACCAATATGCCCAGGTTTGGTACCCGGGTACCCCAGAATATGCCCTCCTAAGCACACCCTTGCGAATTTGCTGCCAGCGCGTAGGCTATATAAAGGGGGGTGGGCGTATTCATTTGTTGCTTGCCTTAGTCATTTGACCATTGGCCACGTATCCCT
>JBBMHQ010074054.1:0-12554 GCA_037834295.1 Postelsia palmaeformis
GCTGCTGCTGCTGCTGCTTCTGCTGCTGCAGCCTCCGCTGCATCACCAGCAGCAGCACGATGGAAGCAGCAGTAGTAGCATCGCGCAGCAGGCAACAACTCGCAGTGTCTCCGCAAGTAAATGACGCGTACTGTACGCGCATCTTCGCATAATGAAATACTCAATCATAAGTACAGGCGGTAATCGCAGAAAATAACCCGAGATGCTGCGAGTATAAGCTGTCGAACATCTGATACCTTATATCGAACACCTGATACCGCATCGGCAGTATTCTCAGTGTGAACCCCAAAATACTCAGGGTGGGAATACTTGAAGCACATGTGGCAAAATTCACAGCAACACAGAATCCCGACATACTGCAGCTACCCGCGCTGGGAGCAAGCAATCCCGAACCCTTGATTACCTCCAGTAGTGCTCGCCGAAACTAATTGACACATTTTTCACCGTTGAGCGGGCATCCTATCTTGTACCAGGTACCTGGTATGAAGGATCGTATACTTCAGCCGGGACCGTATCTCCCATTTCTTCAGTAAATACCCGGGGGGTCTGGCATCTGGTTTTTTTTTTCACTATACGTAACATTAATAGTAATAAGAAGTAGTATTACGGGGGATATAGTCAGTATAGAACCAACTGTTGTTAGTAAAAATAGCGGAACATGTAGGGTTTTGTGTCTACTGTAGGTCCCATTCAATATGGTCCTCGGTAATAGGTGAAAAACACCTACTACTGTGATAATGACCGATTGAGTTGTTGCAATCAACTTTGAAAGCTGGGTGATACATCAGGTGCGCTCATCAGACGCGTTTGTTGTGGATATTTGGTATTGCTTTGAACATGTTCGAAGAAAACCGCATCTGAACTACTGCACTGCTGCTGGTGTAGCAGTATTCTCATCTCAACGCTCCTCCGGACATCGCACCTTGCAGCAGTAGACAGTCCGAGCATGTACGACCACGTGTATGATATCCTCCGACGCAATTGGTGGTGTTTTCTCTATCACACTCACAACATTCGGCCGGAGTTATACTTTCCAACAACCTGTAATAAATTCGATCGGCGAAAACAAATGGCGTGCAGAAATATACGCAGTAACATCATATCTCCGGGATATCAAACGTTCTAGTACAAGAAACGGCGTGATGTGCCGAGAAGGCGCGCGAGGTCGACCCGAGAAGAGGGAGGAGCAAGGGAAGGCATCAACCGAGTAAGGCAAGACCAAAAGGGTCAAACAGGCCAACGGCGACCCGCGAAGCAAAGAAGTCGAGAAAAAGCGGTAGCACCAGCAAGTCCGGGGTATCGAACCTCGACGAGAAAAAACTAATATCGGGTCTGTCACAACAACGTCTTCGCGGAGCGACTACAGTGAAATAAACCTCCAGCACGGGACAAAACAGGCCCTATGTGTTTGTTCGCCCCAGCAAAGATCCCTCGAGTTCGGGGTCGCTGCGCTCGTCGGTGGCCCGAGACTGTGAGAACCTCCGGCGTTTTCATCAAGTTCAATAAATCACACGAATCACACTGAGATACCAACAAATACCAAGCAAGCAATGCAGAATCTCAGTAAACGTTGCTGACTGTTCCCTCATTATCGCCGGTAGGAAGGCACCAATGCCCACACGTGCTATAATAGCAGACGTCGACCGCCCTCGTAACGTCAGAGCTTTGAAACGTATTCGCGACAAAGACCCGTTCTCGATCGCACCGCTTGTAGTTGGCTATGACCTTACACAACTAAAGCGCGTGCCAAATGTACGCTCGAATGCATCTGTCATGCAAGGCTATTACCCCATAGCATAAACAATATCGATACAACAGCGAACAAAATAAATGAACGAGGCCAATGAACGTGGCACATCAGGCCTCACTCCAGGCGGACGTGGGCGAAACACGCAACGGCTGAGCTTGCGCCAGGGCTGGGGCTTAGTCCGATGCATTGTTCTTCCCTATGACCCTATTTGGACGGCGTGGCTGAAATCGTGCGTACAAGCCATCTTCGAAGCAAACGCTTGCGATGACTCAATCAAACTACGATATTCGTCTTTCAGTCGAACTTCTTACCGCCGACTCAACATACGCATATCTATGTACCAGCATACTAGCCCTGGACACTGGCACTAGATATCATAAGCACGCGCCTGCTGGTGGAAGAGGACGACGGCATGCTCGTACAACAACAGGTCGAGCTGAACGTACTTCTTTATTTCGGAGTTGCTCCACGCCTCGGCCAGTGCGGCCTTCTTCTCGTCCTGGTATTTCCTGTTGACGTTGACGTGACCCACAGTCCGGAACGTCTCGTGCCAGTCGACCCCAGGCATGTCGAGTGCGGCGTTGAAAATAGAAAGCGTGGTGTTGTATTCCTCCAAAATACCGATGGCGGAATATCTATCGCGGAGCAAGTCCTGCACCGGCTGCAGCATGGTGTACAAGGCCCCGTCTGGAAGATCCTCATAGATGGGTGGCTGAGTATGATCCTCCAGGTATAGCTTGACGAAGAACCAACCGGGAATGGCGCTCAGTCTCTTCACCGTCTGGGGCAGTATTTTTTTCACCGCATCGGTTTTCGAGTACTCCAGTACCTGGTCAATGGATACTAAACTCAGCAGGAACTGTCTGACCGCATAGTTACCCCAATGTTTTGCGAACGTGAGTAGGTCAACATTTTTTGCATCCAATAGTTGCGATGCACATGACCTCGACACTTTACAAAAGTAGTACGCGGAGACCAAACGCGAAATCGGATGCCGAAACACAGTGAACCACTTGCACTGTGAACCGACATCACTCGAGCGCCGCAGTGCCTCGACGTATCCACCGCCGACCACACTCAGGTTCTGTCCATGCACAAGGTCTTCCGCGACCGATTGTGAGAACATATCACCCCGGTTCCACTGGCCGCCACCGTAGTTGAAGTACCGTGGGCCCCACATGTTTTTGAGCATTGATTTCACGGTGGATCCGCCGGCTTTGTTGAGGTGAGTAAATATCCAACACTCTTCGCCGACAGGTTCGGATGTACCAATAGCCAGGGTGGATCGAGCGCCAGCCAGATAAATGCTGCTCCAACAGCTCAGGAGTGCAAGGCCCACTCCTCGCCGGACTTGTCGCAGTCCCTTCATCACCGTCAGCAATGGTGACACTCACGCCGAGGAGTTGTTCAGTCGATGCTTCCTGCGTATAGGGGATACGTATGGTTGGGGGTACGGGGAAGATATTCGAAACGTAAGGCACCGACCGGGACATCAGACTCTGCGCAACGACATGACTCGCCATGGAACATACTCTTCAAACTGCTGCGGCCTGAGTAAATGTAAGTGCGTACGATCTCCTTGCCCAATGTTCCCACACAAATGGTGCACTGTACCGTATGCGCTCTACGCCGCAAACGCAACCGATGTCAGTGGATAAAATATGAGACCCGAACAAAATCAATCATCATACTTCGACTGAACCAACAAGGGCCAGGCCCAGGTGTGACATGTATCTCGCCTGAGAACGCCAACCCTCGAACTACAGTAGGTACAGTCGCTGTGGCTTCGGCGACATCATTTGACTTTATGATGACGGTAGCTAAAAGCAATTGTTGCCAGTGGTGCAGAGAATATCCACCGGACAAATTATGAGAGAATTACGCCGGACGAACACTCTTGCATCGGCAGAACCCAATGAACAAGTGGCCGGATGAGTGGAATAGCCTCACAGTTTGCATACAAGACGCGGACACATTCTGTGAAGAATCAGTCCCACCATGGCCTTCAATCTGGCGCTCAAACTGGCGTGTACTCGTACACTAGCCAGGGCTAAGATATTCCCAGCCAGATACTCCTGTGTAACACGCATGGTCGGGCTTACTAAGAGAGTATGAGGATCGTCAAATATTACGTAGGGATGCTGGGCTATGTCATGTGTGGCGATGAAACAACCAAATATAATTACAGGCACACCACAGGGGGGAAATGTTGTGCTTCTGAAGCTCAACTTTTGTTGTTGATAGTTCAAGTTTGTGTTTGCTAATGTATGGTCGTGTTCGGAATGCTGAAGGCCCAAACTAATACTCAGTATGAGTGATGAAAAAGGGGACGCCACGTGATACTGGAAACAATGGGGACCTTTACCGTGCAAAAATAATTATACTGCTCCACATAAGCGTCTCCGACTTTTGAAAGAATAAGTGCATCGTCGGCCACCCTTTCGAGACACGCGTAGACGCACATACGGCTATCTGCTCCAGCTGATGGAGTGCATCGTGGGCTCCCTTTTTGAAACACATGTAGACGCAAATACGGCTGTTCGCTCCAGCGGCTAGCACAGATCACAACTACTGGTATTTTGCTCTGAGAAGGGCTATCAAGCTCGGCTGTCCGCAAGGCGTGCCTGCTTGCGTTTCGCCGCCAAAAATTCCACATGTTTCACTGCATCCCCTGACGTTCACAAGTGCAACAGCGGAGGTGTCATCCGGGTGGACGCCATTTGCGTTTCAGATCCCCGGGCGTAAAGCCAGCGGAAACACGGGAATGAGTGCCCGACCTCATGTGCACCTTTCGCAGCGAGCTCATTCGGTACCATTTTAACATGTTGACGTGCTCCGACAGAGCACTCCTCGAAAAGATAACGAAGTTAGTACGGCACATTGGCGAGTATTGTATATATTGGCGACGCCTTGACATGGAAACGCTTTCCGAGCTGGCTGGCACCGAGTTTATGAAGGATCCGACGTCCACCGAAACAAGTGCACCATCGTGTGACTTGTGCCCAAATCCACATACTTTTTGACATGATCACAGGACGGCTGCCCAACTACACCCATTCAGCGTCCTCCCCGCCGCAGGGAGCGCACAGCGTCGCCGTGCGCTTGCTCCGTCGAAAATGTAGCCTGCGATAGCTGCGCGGCTCCTTGCGGTGTGCTTTATAATATTTTATACACGGATAATTACGAGGACGCCTATTCGTTGCATCGATGACAGCAGCAGCGTGCATGTGTACATACATGTGCTTGTTTCTTGTGACTGGGGCCCTTCTTCCTGAGGCACACGACGTCCTCCAAACCACCATAGATCAGAGCTCAACGCCGATGAAAAACGGCAAAACAGCCCATTGAAGCCTGGCTCTTTTGTGGCCATTTTGTTTCAGATGCATGTGCCCATATCTGGCGATTTTCGTTCAGAGAAAAGTGCTAGTTTTGTCGGAACAGAAAATGGCCGGAAATGGGTCGGGCCCCGCAGTTTCATTTTAAAAAAACCGGCCGCAAATGGGTCAGGCCTCGATGTCTCGAGCGAGAACTCCGGCTCGACAAAAAAAAACTACGCCCAAGAATGAGCCAGGCTCCGATGTCTCGGGCGAGAACCCTTGCCACATAGTGTTGACGACCCTCAACCTTGGTAGCGAGCACTCGCAGAGCAGTAGATCATACGGCCTCGAACGTTTGACGTCATCTCGTGCCCTGTTAGGCAAGGAATCATCGGCGGTGATAGGTGCTGTGTGTTGAGAGCACAGGTTATTATGTTGGGCAGTCATCGGAAATGGCTCATGTCTACCAGCGGCACTACCCTAGGGTTTCTACACGATGGAGGGAAATATTTTTCGATCATCCGGTTTCGTGTTATCATGTTCATTCTTATCGGAGAGCGTTTTTTCCATAACTTCCAAAGTTTGGAAATAATTTGAGATATGTATCAATATAAGGAGGCATTATGTCACTATTCGTGAAATTCTCCAGAAGAAGCAAAAAAAGCAAGTTCGTTAACATTCCAATATTTGGACAAAATAAAAAAGAAATAAATATGGAAGTCTGAGAAACTGCGCGAAAGAAATGTCAAAAATATGGGAAAACATTTCTCCGATAAATACGACCCTCATAAGGCTCAGCTTGATATGCGGTAACCTGAGTAAAGGTTTCCCTGTATAGACGTTTTTCCAAAAGCGCTCAATGAATAAAATAACGAAAGAAAGCACAGGTACAACAGGTATCATGCGATAAATTTCTGGCTCACGCGATGCTCGCACCCACACGAGAAATTCATCGTGAAGAGTACCTCTCGTGCTGTATGCTATAAATAGTTGCGATTGGTGAAAAGATCATTCTTGAAACAGGTCGGCGGGCCCTTATAGTGCATACAATACGGTATACGGTATGCTGTATTCGTACCGGGTAAGCTGTTTTCGTGCCCATGCGATGATGATGTTTTTTTGGGGGAAAACGTTTCGGTTCATGGAACGGGCTAGCGGGCCGACGCAGGAGCCATGGAGCCGGCCATAGAAAAGGCCTGCCCCATGCGAGATCGGAACAGGCAGGCAAGGCACCGGAGGCAGTACACGAAACGGTCCACCTCGGGTCGACACAAGGGGCTTCAAGTGCGCAGGTGACTCGGAATTCGTGTGTTTGGTTTGTGCGCAGCAATTGAGTATCATACTTTTGTTTATACATATGCTTCGGATAGATACACGGTACGAACACCAGTGGTGCATCGAGGACGTGGAGGTATCATGTAAATTTCGATAAGGTAGTCCTACCTCAGCAAAAAATTAGGGTGTCCCCAGATAAAATTCTCTTTCGGAGACACAACCGGGGAATGACGGAGCCGAAAACACACACGCACAGCTGCTGTACAATCGAGTGTGTGTGTAATGGTATCCCGTAGCTATGAGGGGGTACGTGCCAGTATGAGAAGATAGGCTAACACGTACTACGCGCGTGAGATCGCCTGGTAACGGAAACATCCCTGTAGACCATACATGCATGAAGATACATGGTTCAGGGGGCAGTTTACAGTAATAGTTGACTGACCTCCTTCAATCTCACTTTGCCCTTGTATCCTCATCGAACTCCGCAGCAACAAGAAAAACGTTGCCGCAAAGGAGCGTGTCCTCGCCAGCATGGACATCCCTGTGCTCTCCTCGATAATTCCAAATGGCATTCGTCTCGTCGGCAAGATTAAGCCATCGCTGAGCCTGGCGTCCCAGGCTCTGTTCGTGCATCTGATCGGGCTGTCCATGCGATAGATAAGATTTCCCGGGAATTTCACTACCCTACGCCGCCCGCTTCCGTCAGTGGTCAGCCCGTCGGGCAAAACCTTACTTGTAAAATTGAGGCAGGCGGACACGCTGGTCGAACAGACCATCCAAACGGTTCACCTTATCATGTCGAGGCGAATGTATCCAAGGACGAATGATCATGATGTTTAAGACTGGCACATCGATGGTTGGAGGAACTGCTACTATTAGCGATACTAGTTCACACCGCTTTGGGACAAGAGTGTTTCATGTTATAACAGATGAGTGGGCGTCCTGACGGTGTTACCGCTTGGCGTACGTCTGCGGCGACGTCGACCGTACGATCTTTCGAGCTGGCGACTGGGCAGGCTCTCTCCGGGTGCTGTCGATGCTGGCGGGCGCGCTTACTCATGAATTAAACGAACCGGTCCACCTAGCGTCGACACCAGGCATCTAAGCACCGAGATCACTCGGATTTCCAACCCGGCGATAACATGCGTGTATGTACCTGACGAATACTGAAACAAGCTTTGTTTCCTCCCTCTTACCAACCAGGCTATACATTGACGAGCAAACAACAATAAACACTCTGGTTGGTTCCGAGGGGGTTGTGGGAGCTCCTATTACGCTGCAGATTTTGAGTTATAGTTCATGTGGCGGAGTATTTGGGCGTCACCATCGTTGATTCGGTATCCCCGGGTCCCCTTTTTAGTCCGAGCTTTGGGGATGTGACCTTTGTTTTTTCTATCTCCCTGGAATCGCGACAGCTTGTGTGCACGTCTGAATGAAAAAGCAGTCTAGCCATTCTTGGACGAAGGCCAAAACCGGCGTCCTTCGCATCGGCTGGACTCACATTTGAATGACAGAAACAGAGAGAATCGAGGAGCCGAGAACACCGAAAACGTTGTCAGCGATAGGAAGACTGCAGAGCACCAAAGGGATAAAGGGAAAGGACAGCCTGTCCAATATGACGATGGAGATATAGCTGCCACCTCGAGAATGGAAGGGGTGATTTAAATATGAAATAGTGCACATTGTAGGCGTGGTTCATATTGAATGACGGAAATCGATATCTAAGCATTTCGTTCAGAATTGCTTGTCTCTTCTCACTTGTTCCGATCTCAATAAAGTTGCCAAGCACTTATTTCCAGCAAGCCACAACGTAGTATTAATAGTAAGACCAAGAGCCTGCTTGGATTATCTCGGATGCTAAAGGGGCTGCACGACTGAAGTTCCATATGCACCGAAGGATGTTCGTCTTCTCTGTGTCCCTCTACTGAGTGCGTTGGGTGTATCACGGCACTAAGCAACATGGTAGCAGTCCTCGCCGCGGCGAACTCATTCCTGCCTGCTGGTAGCGCATGCCCGTAATGGCCGAGGATAAAATAAAAAAGGGAGCTGCAAGCTCGTCACTATTAATAGTATGTCGCCAGCGGAAATGTTGGATAAAATCATGAATAAATGAAAGTCCAAACACGGAACTGCCACCCGGAAAAAACGTGTGAAAAAGTACGAGGCTGAACAGTCGGGAGTAACGCGCCCCAGGGCAACCGTCAGGTACTCTGCTTGATACTTATCCATTGACAAAAGCCCCCAAGAAAAACAATACGATTGTCCAACTGTCCACAGATGCGTGCGCTAACCGTAGAACGCGGGGGGGGGCGGTGGATGATGCGCGCCGCTGCTCGCATGCCCACCATTTGCGATATATTTCGGTACGGTGGAATATGCCGAGTCTGTAAAAGCTACAGTATTTCCAAGGGGTAAGCACTGCTTGAAAAGTCGGTAGCAGCAGCCGTGACACCGAAACAACCTGGCATGCTGCATAGCTGTACTAGGCTTGAACAACGATGTACTTCGAGCAGTACGTGCTACGTTACTACCGTAAGCTGCGTGCTATGCCTATACCGTATGTATCACGTTGATCAACAAACGGCAACAACGACAACATCAAGAAGAACGGTGTCAAAATTAAACTGGAGATGTGTATCACATCGGTAGCACATCGGCACCATGAACTCATGTTGCAGAAGCTGATGGGGTTCTTCTACCGAAGCGAAAAAGTTACAAGGGGGCTGCTGCCAAAGCGTTCTTAAGTCTGCCGAAAAGAGCACCAAGCAGAAACCGAAATAATCCGGGCACTCGTACCGCTGTACGTACCTTGTTACATCTCGGGAGGAAAAATCAATGATCTTCCTAAAAGCCTGCAGGAGTTGACGACTATTGTGTTTAAATTTTTCATGTTACCGCAAAAGTCCTTGGATAGACAGTGGCGCAAGCCCTCCGCGGCGTGAGGCGTGCGGAGAGGCTGGTAAATTAATCGGTTAATCCCGCTCATATCATATCAAGGAACGTGTCCGCGAGCGCAGATCATTGCGTTTATCAAAAACATCGATAGACCTAAGGGCTACTGCTGTATTGTTGTGTTTTCGTTTCACGCCGATATTTGCTTTACTCTATCAAATGAATAAAAGCCGGCATGCACGCGCCAACGTTTTCAGAGTTGTGCGACTTTCTCCGCCCACGCCTGCCACATGAGCGATCGACCAGAGTAGCGGGCAGGCTCTCCTCGAGTGGGGCCGAGGCAGGCCGGGTAGAGTCTGGAGCCGGGAGGAGCTAACCAAACGACCCACCTCGCGTCGAGAGAGGAGCCTTGGAGCGCGGGAAACCCTCGGATTCCCAGTATTTATATACAATATATGTCCGGCATAAAGACGCCTAAAAGTGTTTCGACACCTCACGTCATATTATTTAATTTTGCCCCCCAGGAGTGGAGGGATTACGTGACACCGTCCCCTCCCTCTACGCCGGGATAATACCCATATAAAAGCGATGTCAAGGGACGGTAGGGAGTCGTCCCACCCCTGCTTGATACAAGGGAGATCAGGAGATGGTAGACAGCCGTTCCACCCCGTGCTTGGTAGAAGCAAAATCAGGGAACGGTAGAGAGCCCCCCCACATTTTTGGTACAAGGGGAGCCAGCAGGCGGTATAACGCCCAGAGCCCCCCCCTGATAGATAAAAGGCCTCCCATAGTACTGTACTAATATACTAGTATGCGAAGGCAACCAATAATGCAACGCTGCGTAATCCCGTCGACTGCAGCAGCAATGAGTGGTACGAACGAGCCATGAGCTCGAAGGTAGACCAGAAAGCCCAAGAGATCCGTGGGATCGGCAGGCTTCGCTGCACATCGAATTGTTTTACGATAGAAGTTCACCGTGTTTTTTTAGAGCCACCCCCCCCGAGGTGAAATGCAAAATTCAACGGGAACAAACATAAAGTACGACGTACGCTTGGGATATGCGAGCGCCCACCTTTAATAATTACGGGTATCCCCGCGGTCTGTGATCCTTTGCCTCCTTCAACTGGCGCTCGGTAGAGATGCCGAGGTGGCTCAGAAAGTTGGTTTGCCCAAATGTGATGCCTCTATCGTCGAACACCTCCGTTTGCTCCATAAAGAAGGTCGAGGGAGGGGGGAGGTATCGCGTGGGTGTGCCACTGTTTTGTAAAGAAGTTTGGCGACGGTTCGACTCTGGACTACTTTGAAGTACAAAACAGTACTGTCGGTGGCTATACAGGTACCTGGTACCCGGTTACCTACACAACGACGCCGTGCCCAGCCAAGCAGCAAACCAGAACTCTAGCAGTGGCAGATATGATGTATCGTATCATATGCCACATACCAGATACGGAAGTACAGCAGGGGAAAAAAGGCCTCATTTTGAGTACGAGTAGATACGCATCTTACTGCCGCACAAACCGCACGCCAAAAAAAAAGGAAAAGAGGGAAGTAGGTGAAAAAAATATTTTCGCCCTCCCGCGGGAGGGGGGGGGGGCATTCCCCGCCTGAGTACGTCATTGAAAGTATGCAGTATTCAGCATGGTATCCGTTCATAAGTGTATTGCTATAGCGTTGATATGTACCTGGTAGTGCATTTCTTGAAAGAACACGGGTCGTGTACTTCGAAGTGTATTGTTCGCCATTAACGCTGAATACGTCAGTCGGACGACCAATGGCAGATGTGTTGGTCACCGAACCGCGCTACAAAGCATACGTAAAACAGACAAAAGTGCACGCATCGGCTCGCACCTGGAACACCAAACGTACAGGACAAGAGTATATACCCCCTTTTTAAAAAAAAACTCAGACAGGGGGGAAACATACTGTAACCAAGTAAAACAATATAAAAAAAAGCACATATTTCGGACTTGCATCCCAAGCGGGTACTCGAATCCAGGTGCTGCAGCTTGTTTCAATTACGACATGGGGGCGAATGTGGCTACCTTTAGTCGTGTTGTGTTGTGTACCCCTGGATATACATTTATTCGTTTGCACAAAAGTCAGTACACCTCAAGGTCATCGTCGCGAACGATATCACGCCTAATGATACTACCCATGTAAAAGTAGTTACGTGAATGATGAACGGTCGACACGTATTTTGTACTTCACCTGGTACTCCTGTTGCGGTGTACCTGCCGTGCCAGGTTTAGCGATGTTCTGCGTGTTCAGCGCACAATAGAACCTCAAGCGTACGGAAGGGTTTCGAGTCTAGATTCAACCCATATTTACCAGCATGAGCCATCCACACCCGCTTGGCGTGTTGGGGTGTTGGGGTGTTTATCTGCACGCCATTCGTGCACTCCCGTAATTAACCGCATCTTATCTGCGCTGGGCTCGAATGCGGCGGCGCAACAACCACTACTACTGTAGTAGTGTGGAGGTATTGATGATCACAACATTACACGCACCTATTAATAGGATAGATCAGATCCGATTTTCGGGATCTAGATCTTTTCAGGCAGACAGGATGTAGATCATGCTTGCTGTATAGGGTATGTGCTAATTAGATCCTATGTACACGTTTGCCTGGGTGGGATCTTCAGGATCTAGATCTCATGTATAAGTATTATGTACCCTGGTACACGTTTCTGTGAGTGGAAGCTTTATTATGTATATCTTACACACACACGTTTGCCCGGGGATGATGTGGGTGATCTGCCTGATCTGCGCATGTTTGACTGGTGAGGTAATTATGAACTGCGAGATTTAGACCATATACGAAGTATGCCTGAAAAATTCTGCACGATCTAGACATCACATACCTGGTACATGTTTCGGTGGATGGGGTCTGCATGATCTAAAACATACATATACGTTCCGCCAGGTGGAATCGGCAAATATATCTGCGTGAATTTGCACACACATGTTCATGAGGTGAGATCTGTATGATCTACATCTTGTTCCGCCAGGGAGGGATCTGTAAGATCTGTAAGATCTGTTTGCCAGGTGGGATATGTATGATCGGCATGATCTGCCACATTGCACTCACAGATGAAAATGTACTTCGTTCATGTTTATGTTCGCTCGCGGGTGACTGTATGCGTTGGCTCGTGTCCATCGGAACCATTGTATACGAGATATGACATACATTGACGACATCGCAGTCCACAGCAGTTGTGGTGGCGGCTAGCAGCTCAAGCTCCCCCGCGATGGCCATCAGCTACACAGCCACCGCTGCACAAGCCCGCCGTCGCTTATAAACAACGGACGTCATGACAACT
>JBBMHQ010074065.1:0-12554 GCA_037834295.1 Postelsia palmaeformis
GACGTCACCGTGCTGAGAGTCCCTTGTCGATCGTCTTGGGTCAGCGGACGCACGCTGGCCTTTGTCTTTCTTCTGTTCAGCAAGGAGATGCTACCGCTTGTCGAGAGCGAGTCCACCAGTCTGACCGTGAGGCGTGTGCCTCACGATCGGGTGTGGCGGAACTAGACATCGGTTTGGCCAAAGTATTCTGGAGGCGGGTCCACGCCGTCTATGACGGGTGACACCGCTCGTGACCCAGGGTTCTATCTTGCGTGACCAGTGACGTGTCTTTTCGCGCATGCGTGTCTAGGATCCGCTATAGGTATCTACCACCTGTCTTCCACATATATGTATATATATATATATATATATACCTGGTATATAAATTTTCGAAATATGGAAGTCCTGATAGTTGCGCGAAAATAATATTTGAAACTTTTGGGAGAAGGTTGCTCGATAAGAACGACCCTTAAACACGGCGCCGCGTAAAGCCCAGCACCTTCAGAGAGCGCGCAAAACACGGGGCGGGTGAAGGGGATGGTGTCCATCGCTGATGTCAATCGGATACCTCCTTCCTACTTGGGTACGCGGAGCTGCCGCAGCTTTTAAATGCCGCCTCTATGAATAACGTTCCCGAGTCTGGCCTGGCTCCGTGCATCAGGAAGAACGCGTTGGTTCATCGGATGTTGTCATGAACCCAAAAGCGGTACGAGCAACATAAATTTCAAAACAGAGGACACCTACATACACACGCACGTGCACGTAAACGATCGAAGTTTTCTGGTCCAAAATAGCGACAAGGGCAAACAAATCGAGGGCCATGGAGCTTCGACACTGCGTAGACATATATAGAGGGGAAAATACAATCCGATGCGCATGCAGAGTTGGTAAATCCATGCGGAGTTGATTAAGCCATGCCATATTTCTCAAATTACTAATGAGTACCTCCAACACCCACCCAGACGCCCACCATGGTATCAAATGAATGAACAACAAGGCCTCTTTAGAAAGGTGTGCCTTGTTCGTTCTTCAGCTCGCATAAGTATTTCAACATCTCACCCGATACATGACTTCGAAGAAGTTTGTTCCCCCAGCCCACCAGACCGACGTTTCCAAGCGATACTGGGGAGGGACTAGCAATCACGGCCAAGTATGCTCAGTGAAAGTACTAAACTATGTTGTGTTTATCTGTATGATGGGTCCTCGTTACTATGGCCGCCCGTGACAGTCCCGAAACAAAAACAGCACCGTTATTATTTTGTCGCACTAGCCGGCATACTGATAGAAAACAGTTGTTTACCGGAGGAGCTCAACCAGTCAGAAAATATTCAGAGACCAGAACGTGCAGCCGCTACCCCGTAAAAAGAGCCGAAAATCAAATCCAGTGAAGGAGCCCAACAGCTAGACAAAGCACGAAAGGCACAAAGCGGTACTGCTGTTATCAATATTATGTTGGATAGACCCTCAGGCGAGGACTTTCGCCGGTCAGATCATGCGAGTTATGGAGTCGAGTAAAACTCGTCGACTTGAACGGCATCGTCCACCGCATCCCGCTGGGTGGCCAGATTGCCCTGGCACGTCGGATAAATGACAGGTTCGTCTGCTGTAGCAGGTCGTTACGGGCACAAGCCTGACAATAATATTCCGAGCGCAAGTTTCTAAGGCCGTTTGAAGTAGACCATGAGCACGACCACGCCCGTGTCCTGAGAGTTGGTCAGATCGTCCCGAGACACCAGATCGAGGAGGTACACTTTGTCGACCTCGGTGGCGTGGAACAGGGCGGCGTGAACAGCCGCGTGGTTGTCCAGATGGCTGCACCCGCCGGTTTCCGGAGGCTCCGTCCAACCTTCGCGAACTTCGCTCTCTTGCGCGCGGTAGACGGAGGTCAGAGATCCGGTAAAAAGAAGAAGCTGCGCCCGCGCCCGCCGGATGATAAACGTCCGCTCACACCTACCAACAATGAAAAAAAATGTCCAAGCAGACCGTAAGCAATATCCACGCACGACAGGCCCGACATCTGCAGGCCGAGCTCATCGTTGGTCGTCGCGCCGAGCTGATAGCGTTGAGGGCTTCTGCCGAATACAACTTTGGCGCCGATCACGAAGCACGATACTGGAGCCAGGTTGGCCGTCTTCAGAGCTCGTCGACGGATGTCGTCGCGCAATCCAGTTGACCACGGGGCGTTGGGACCGGATATCTACACATAAGAAGTATGTTCAGTGGTCGTTAATTTTTACCGGACATCGCTCAAAACAACATTGTAGGTCTGGCACGATCAAATGGAGGTGTTGCCTTCTTTTTTTTGCCTTGAGGGCGTGAACACAAGACCATAGGCGACTGCTGTGGGATAAAAAGATCCCGAAAAAAATGACTTAAGAGACACTGGACAAGCTACGACCTCAGTACGTAGTGAGCACTTTCATATCCCAGGTGCAAAGGAAATCGACAACAACACTGGCAATGAGTCTACAAGTCTGACCAAGAAGCATCGACACAACAAGTTTGAACTACTTAGCCGGGTACACGTGCCCACCAAAACATTTCTCGTTTTGGACGTACTTCCGTAGAAGTTGCCACGTGTATCCATGAGAAGAAGAGGGGAATTACTTCTATGGTATTAATAGTAAATTTACACTTACTTGTTCAAGCTTATGTTTTACTCGTCCCATGGAAGTACGTAGAACTTCCGCTGCTGGTGGAAGTGAATACTTCCACAATCTTCGATCAACTGAAGCTTCTACAGCTACGTCCAGCTGCCGTAGACTTCCGCAAAGGTCCGTCGACTTCCATTACTCCCGCCAGCTTTCGTATACTTTATTATTCCTGTAGTGCGTTAATGGATCACCATGTTAAGTGGATCACATCGGAAAAAATGCGTAGTGAACCACCGGGCTGCTAATAAATCACACCGGGAAAAATGCACAGTGGATCACCGGGCTAGTGGATCACAATTTCGAAGATGTGTGATGGATCACCGGCCTGACGGATCACAATTTCAAAAATAGCTGGTGGATCACCCAAAAAGATAGAAAAAGTGCGATTTCGTACCAGAAAAGCTTAAATGAGTACGATTTCGTGCTAGAGAAGTACGATTTGGTACCAGACAACTACGATTTCGTACCAGAAAAACGTAAATGAGTACGACTTCGTGCTAGAGAAGTTCGATTTCGTACCAGACTACGTTTTCGTCCCAGAAAAAGATACAAGAAATACGATTTCGTATCAGAAAAAAAAAGTAAGAAGTACGATTTCGTGCCACCAAAAAATATGAAAAGAATTACAATTTCGCACCAGAAATTTGCAAAGAAGTAAATTTTTCGTATCACCGTACTTCTTTTTATTGTTTTCTGGTACGAAATCGTGTTTCTTGTATCTTTTTCTGGTACGAAATCGTACTTCTTGTAATTTTTTATTGTATGAAATCGTACTTGTGTGATACCAAATCGTAGTTGTCTGGTACCAAATCGTACTTCTCTGGTACGAGATCGTACTCATTTATCTTTTTCGGGTACGAAATCGTACTTCTTCTATCTTTTTGGGTGATCCATCAGCTATTTTTGAAATTGTGATCCGCCAGCCCGGGGATCCACCACACATTTTCGAAATTGCGATCCACTAGCCCGGTGATCCACCGCGCGTTTTTCCAGGTGTGATCCACTAGCCCGGTGATGCACGACGCATTTTTCCCGATGTGATTCAATATGTTTGGCCATCCACTAACGCACTACAATTCCGGTCAAAGTTGTTCTACTTCCTCCATCGAAATATTGTTACATGCCTCATAAGAAAATTGATTCCATGGAAGTAAACATGTGGAAGTAAATATGTCACTTCCATGGAACGAGCTATACTCCCATGGAAATAAGTAAACTTCCGTGTTTCCTGGGATCAGAGTGCCTGATGGACCTCCGGCGGCTCCTGCAGAGGACTACTTCTAGTGCTGCACCTCATGGATGGGAGCACGGTGCCAAATGGGCCGGGCCCACTGCGGGGTCACGGTACCAAGCGGCAGCAGGACAGTAGGTGAATTGGTGGAGTATCCTCTGATGATAGATGATGGCTGATCCTACGGGCGTTTACACAACTTTCATAAAAGTGAATTCAACTTTACGGAAGTATCGTTTCTTTTGTGGGAGTTGATGAACGCTTCCATGCAAGTTGCTGAAAAGTTCCGTGGAACCTGTTGTATGAAGCTAAGCCCATGTTGCATGGAGGCCGAAAAACTCCTGTTGAAGTCACTTTACTCCCAAGGAGGTAAACTTTACTTCCGTGGAAGCAAAAATGATTTATTTCAAAGTACTTCTATCAAAGTAACTTTACGCAGAAATGAAAATGCTACTTTCACGGAGACTTTCATGGAAATAAATTCAAGAGCGAAATCATATGGGGGATCGGGGGAAAAGAGCATACAGATATCTCGCGTTTTTGTGCTTGATCGTGAAATGTTGGAACTTGCCTATTTTGTGTTTTATTTCCCGTTGGAACTATAGTGAGAGGTTTCGCTCTCTGAATCGTTCCATAGATAAGTAAAGCCGTGCGGTCACAGGTAGGTGTTGACGTTTCTTCTCCCGCGGCGCCTACCTTCCTTTTTTATCGCGCAGTTACGAGGGTTCAGTCCATTGATTTTTTTAACCAATTTTGCACAACATCTCGGGCAGATCAACAATTTTACGCAACATCTCGGGCAGATCGTGAGATTCTACGGTATAGACCATGTACAGATATATCATCTAGCACCTGCCGTTGTGAGAGGTTGTGCAGGAGCTGTCTACATATTACAAATCCGATCAAAAAACACACATGTTAGATCGTGCAGTACATACATCTCCCACTCGGCAAAACGAGCTATATCATACAGATCGTACAGATCAAACAAATCAAGAGGAGTGCGAGTCTACCTGCCCTGAAAAAACAAGCCGTCAAGCGCGGTCGGAGGTGTGTGAAAAATTGTTAACCCACGCCCTAAGTACCCTCAACCACTGAGGTGAACACGACTCACGGTAGAAAAGCGCCTATAATGTGAACCCTAAACATCACCATAACAAGCACCAGCTGAGGTTCTAGAAGAAGTGCAGCCACCAATGCGTACGGTGGCCGTCCCTGTTCGGAATAATAGCGTTTCGGAATTTGGAATATTGCCGCGCCCCTGCAGGGGCCGAGCATATTAAGGGCTCAATTTGAGCTTTCGTGCCAATTAGATACGCGCGTACCCGAATTCTAACGCATCCACAAGACATTTTCGCGGGAATAAAAGTATGCATCCAGATTCCAGATGCAGTACGCTCTGAAACAGGCATTACCCCGCGCGACTCCTTCATGTACAGCACTGGAATGTGAAGTACAGTAATTTAGAAAACGAAGGCAGCTACAGCACCAGAAAATAATTCAAGAGACACCAGGAACATTTGATCGTACTCTCCTGGTCAGGCAGATGATGCGGACGGAACCACTGGAACCACCCCTATTAACCCGTCTCTATGAGTTCAAGACAAAATGACGATGGATTACGGCCATCGGCCAATCCTGCTCGGCTGGAGGATGGTGAATTTGACGGCCGACCTTCAACGCCAGGCGTGAACGACCGGGGCGCAGCACGACCGTCCTGCTCGCACGACTGCTGTTCCGCGCTCTCACGTTACTCGTTGGCTGCTGCTGGTAACGTAAAACTAATATTTATCCTTCTTTTTAGGCTGGTCTTATCCGTCTCTGCGTACAGAAACTCGTGCCCAAAAAATGGGACCAACTGGGCCGCCCAAGCCCTCCATCCTTTGGTTCACTGTCCACCGGGCCGGGGGTACCGAGCCATCGCTTTGGTATTGATAGCATCGTTCAACACCCGTAGGTATATCAGAGCGCACCAGGTACCAGGCATACGAAGTATAATAAGAAGGCTTCATTGACGCTAAACAACAATATCAATGCATGATTGATGCCGGACCAGACATTAACTTTCTTTTCCGCAGCTTCCCCCCCTTCCCCCCCCCGCGTAAATGCCGGCTGCATGAAGAAGGATAAGATGGTACCATCGAAGACCATCGAAAACCCACTCCCCGCTTCCATACTGATGCGTATACTGCGGTCAAGCGTAGTCGACTGTTGTACTCAAAGTGCAGTGTCGTAGTGTGGCGTCAAGACATGCGGTGGAACACGCAGCCACAGACTAAGAGCTGAGGTCAAACCTCTACGCACCTTTTGAGAGTACACCTTGCTCAAAAAAACGTGAAAAGAAGGTGCACCCCCCTGGAACGTAAAAAATACAAACTCGTTATACACCTTTTCAACGAACAAAAGAATAATAACGGAAAAGGGACTATGGACTGTACTCAACCCAGTTCGCCAGAAGAAGAGGCAGTGCAGGCGGTATCAACGGCAAACATCCCGCCTCCCCCCACCCGTCGACGCTGAGGTGCCACAACATGGCCAATTAACCGATCAAGGGATTAATGTTGCCGGTGCCTCCTCGGGTGACAGCTGACCTCACAGCAACACTATCGTTTGGACCCCGAGAATTTGTTATCAACCATCTTTGAGCAACGTGAGCACCGAGCAGTATGGGTAGTAGAACATGTTTCGACTTGCACTTGAAATATGAACTCGGACACAAATTTGAATCCGCCCCCCGATCACGCAGTGACCGTTCCAGTGACCGCCTATCGCTATGTACCGTCTGTTTTCCCCCCGGAGGTCTCGAGCGGGGCAATAGACCCTTGCCTCCTGGTTGCCTCGAAAGAAACCGGTCAGATGACGTGCACCTGGTATTTTCGTATTTTGTTGCTCTCTATAAAAAGAAGCGGCAAGGCAAAAACGTGTGTACCCACCATTTCGACCACAGCCACCATATATTATGGGACAACTGGTACTCTAAGCCCGAGCGATGGGGAGGGGGGGGGGTGGGGGAGGCGGCGGGGGAGGGGGGGGCACGGGAAGCAGTAGACGCCGACCTTGATAAAGACATCACAGGTAGTCCTACCCCTCAAGCCAACGCGGTGAGCACGCCACGCGTTTGTCGCGCTGCTGTCACGGGAGGAGGAATCAGTATTACCTCTCTCCCTCCTGCCGCCTACGCCCCGAGCTCGTCATTATTCTCAATGCGTTCAGTCGTTTTCTTTTATTCTCCGCCGACCTCGGCAAAACGTCCTCGCCACGACCCTCGACCCTCCCTCAACCTACCTATACGGGGGGGGTTTTGTAATTCATAATCACCACCCCTCTCCTCGGCAGCGAAAAAAAACAAACGCTGGCACCCCCTACCACATGAAAACCTCAGAAGGAAGACTACAGCCACAGCCGTGCCTATCACCGCGTCCACCATCACCACCACTACCACCGCAGTCACCACCACCGTCATCATCATCCCCACCACCATCACCACCAACGCTACCGAGTGTGGTTGTTGCTAACAGGGCTGTTCGCGGGTCGGATCCGATGGAATCACTCGACCCGACCCGACCCGACCCGACCCGACCCGACCCGACCCGACCCGACTCGACCCGACCCGTGAGATTTTGAAGAACTTCCGAACCGACCCGACCCGACCCGACCCGACCCGACCCGACCCGACCCGACCCAGGAGATATTGAAGGCTTCATGACCCGACCCGTGGGTCAGGCAGTGACCCACCCGTGTGGTTGCCAACCCTTTCGATGGTGCACCCTCATTTTCGGGGACGAGCACACTTGGAGTTGGAATCGGTTTTTCGGGAGGAAAAAGGCTAATAAAGACAAGGCCCCACCGATACCTGTGCGGGCCACCTCTCGCCCCTGCCAAATTAGACAAGGCTTTTCAAGTACCGACACCCCTCGACGGCCGAAAGATGCGATATCTTCGCAACGAAAAAAACAAGACCGGGATTTTTACTAAAAAGACTCAACTGGAACTTGCCGAGCATAGAGCCGTCCCGGTGGCAACATGTGCACAGGCTTTCTTTCTTCTGGTTGACGCTTTTACCGGGTGGATATCTCAACCGCCGAATACTCTAACGGCTAGGAGCTCAACGGCAGAGGGCTTTAGTAGTAACAACCGTAGATGCCGACGGTTACAGGGGTCGCAACTTCAACGGTTGAGGATCGCAACAGCTCAAGGTTCGAACACCGGAAAATCGACCAATCAAGATTGGAACAAGAGTTGAACAACAAAGTTTCGGAACGATGCGATTCGAAGGGTTTGAGGATTTAACGGCCAAGGTCTCAACAGACGAAAATACAAAAGGCCGAATATACTAACGGCTGAAATCCCCGTCAAACCCGTTGAAGCCGCTGAGCATGAAGAGGTTCTTGAACGACTTCTTCTCCAGCTGGCAGCACAATCGTATGTAAACACGGGGGAGTGTCGTCCCCATCATGCGCGGAGCAGGGCAGTCAATGAGCAGGCGAAAGAGCAAGTTCGCGTGTTCATCACAGCCAGTAAAAGTCGGGATGACAAGAAAAAATATATAACCTCTTGAAGTGAATGACGCAAAAAACAGTACACGCAAAAAAATGTCGGAGGATGCATGCAAGGCATTTGAGGTCGGGCCTACCGCGAGCCCACCAAGCCCCGCAATGGGCCGAAAAGGTCTATTGGCGACTGTAGTACAGCTACCGGCGGTGATGTCTCCGCATTTGGTCGAAATACGTCCACCTATGGTGTTGTGTCTACTATCCCATCACGCTGCGTTATATACCTCCCGCGGGATTTGTACTTCAGCGTACCTGTGCGTGTGTAGGCACACCACCCCACGACCCTACCCTACCCCACTCTACCCTACCCTACTTCAACCCGACCCATCTGAACCTACCTTACTGCACCAGTTCCACGCGCTGGTTAGCCTGCCGTCCACGCAGCTTCCGGCGTCGTAGTTATTATCACCACCCGAACCATCAAACCTTCACACATACGCACAAACACGCGACAAAACGGTTGCGATGACCAGACAAGCGTGTCAAAGCAAAGCAAAGAAAACAAAGGAAAGCGAAGCAAAGCAAAGCAAAGGGGTCAAAAGCGAGAACAAGGGTACTCGTCCATATCATACCCGAGGCGGCAAAAAAAGCGGGTTGAAAAACGAACAAACAAACAAACTCCAAGAATAATAAATGTTTACGTCGATAGTTGAAAAAAAAAGGAAGCAAGTTCGATGGCGGTAGAGAAAGCGGCGGAATGTAGGATGATACCGCGTTCGGCATCTCGAAGCAACAAAAGCAGTTTTAAAGCACCCAAGCAACAGCGGTGAGAGCGACAGCCAGAAACAAAAAACGGTTTTAAGCCCATGTTTTGTTTTTTATTTCAAAATTTAGACACGCATTGCCTGAATTCTGCAGCTTCAGATTTGTGTCCTCCTCATACACGGGATGTGTACCCTGCGTCAAGCTATATAAAACCCACCATACTCGCGTTCGAAGTACGCATCACACACCGCGTGCCAAGATTAATTCCGACAAGTCCTGGACCTCACAGATGTTGTTTTTTATTTCATACATACAGTCTGATCCAGATGAGGACCAGCGACTGGGTGAGTGCATCGTGAGCGAAAATCAGCAAAGACCCTCCTATCGACGACATGTAATATAAGCCTACCCCACAGCAACGTATGACCGGACGGTTTTCCATTACGAGCGGCAGGGAAGGGAAGGGCGGGGGGGGGTGAGGGGGGGTCGCCACACGCCTTCTACGGTGGGCTGATCTAATCGTAACCGGATGGGCAATATACGCACTGCCCTCATGAAGCCAGAGACAGCAATGGTGCCCATCTAAGCGAAGAAATAAATAAACAAACTTCAGAAATTCATGAGAAATGCCACCCATGCTTATGTACCAGGCACTTGGTAACAGACTACACAAACAAAAAAAAAAAAGAGACGAACAAAAAGCGTGAGCACAAGAGAACGCAATTACTCCTACAATACAAATTATTCAAACGTGGATACAACAAAGCCTGTACGTACGACGTCACCGGAATGGCAAAAAATGAACCACAAGGCAGACGACAACACTGAAAAACACACGACAAATCAAAACGCCTCTCTGTAGGTCAACTCTAACCAAAATCAAACAACAAGAAAACAAAGCAAGACGAGAGGAATACGAAACAACACGAACGAAACCAAACCCAACCGAATTCGTTAGACGTCAGAAGATGAAAATAATAAATAAATAAAACTCACCCAGATCGGAAGAAATTTCTGAGGATATACCGCTGCGCGTAGTCGACGGAATTCCACCTCTTCTCGACGTACGTGAGCACAGCCGGGTTAGCTCCCGTCTCCAACTCGGACAAGTAGTCCAACGTCTGGAACGCGGTTTCCACAAGAGAAGGGAAGGATTGCTTGAACGTCAATACAAGAGAAGGGCCAAGTTAATTCGCAAATTGCATACCGGAAAGTACGACCCATGCCTCTACAGCAGTGCGGTGCGCCTCTCCAGTGAGGGTATACCTATACAGTACTGTAGAGGAGGGAATTTTCGAGCCCCCACCATTCTTTCGCCGACGGGGCTCCTTCAAAAAGAAATTTAACGAAAATAGGAACATGCTCGTACCCGACACCACTATGAGCCTCAATAAACGGACCATTCACACACTAATATTCAACCAAGCGCTCCTTATACTTCCCGTTCAGGGCGGTGAGGCTCACGCTTGGGAGGGGGGGGGGCGCTAAGATATTCGGAATAAGAAATCGTGTCCAGTCCCGAGCGCTAAACAGAATCCTACCGGAACACACCAACTACCCTATGCGTGGGGTCACAGTGAGGACTCAAGGTTCGCTAGGATATTACCTTGAGGGGTAAGTGCGCTAATATCGATCGTCGAGGAAACGAAACAAGCGAAGAGGGGAATGAATCAGACAACGAGAACAAAAAACACACGCAAAAACGGACGAAAATACCAAACACAACACAGGAGAACGGGTACACAGAGCTCGTTTACACGAGATACTCAAAACAGAAAACAATTTTAAAAAACGTACTAAAAGCACTTGAACAATCCACAAAATTACCACACGAATTCACAAAAATCACCTGGAGGATCGGGTTGAGAATCCAGGGCACCTGGGAGTACTTGTCGAGGAAGATCAAAGCGTTCGGGACGCAGCTATCTCCTAGGTGCACGACCGCTGACCCCACCTGATGTCGGGGGATTCACGTCAAACCAGGCCAGAAGGAACGAAAAGAACAGGCGAGGGTAGGGGTAAGATGGATAACAAAAACAAAGGTTCCACATCAGACAGACCGCACATCCTCGCCGCACGATCTGGGTGTAATAAGGGTAGATAGACTCCTGATCTGTACCAACAAATACTCCGTATCATTATTCCCGGTGGGAGGCGTATAATCTGCATGGTCTAAAGAATATCGCATGTTTGCTGGGCCGGATCTGTACCATACAGATCCTGCACAACCTCTCCAACGGCAGGTAAGGGGCTGAAGCAGATAATTTACTGCACATGATCTATCCAATCAGTGAAAAGTATTGCAACCAGGCAAGGCCGGGACGGCAGAGTAGGGGTGCTGTACTCGTAGGTCATAGGGGTTTCGTAAAGAGGAAGCGTGTGCGTGATACTCGGCGATTTCGTACTGATCTACGGACATCTGGGGTTTATATGACGTGCGAGGCATCATGATCTGAGATTTTGCTTTGGACCCTTCCGTTCGGGTGCTGCTTATGCCCTTCGGGGGGCCGTTGAAGACGCTGGTACGATACGATCCGGGTGTGTGACACAACAGGTATCGCCTGTATGCATGTGTAGGGTGCAGCCGGCGACGTCCACTAAGTGCGGCTCGTCTCCTGTGACTATATACGCGTTCCAGTACGGCCGGAGACAACAAGGTGCGCCCTACTCCGGTTTTGTGCGTTGTGTACGAGAGAGAGCCTGAGACAACCACATGCGGCTCTTCGCATCAAAGCATTTTTCTGTCCCCTCTCTCGATCGGCCCACACTTACCCATTTCACTCCCGTCCTGTGGTGCACCTTCACTTGGTACTCGTGCATGCACTTCCCGACGAGGCTCGCTTCCTGGGGATGCCACACGCCGGAGGGTGTGTGCGGTAGAGCGCGGGAGGGGGGGTAAGAGGGCGTGAAGGTGACACGTGCTAAGACATGGCTTGGACTTTTTGGCTGAATACTTTTGTGACTTAAAATGGCATGCTCCATAAATGAGAAACTGACGAAAATTCGTCGTGATGGCATTGGCGTTTTTTCCAATATTTACGTTCATATACCCGAGGGCTGATGTTTTATCGGAGAGCTATGTTTCCACATAATTCAAGGTGTGAAATAATTCCCCAAAGTTTGTGAAATAAGTTTCCAACCACTGTGGAATTCAAAATTTAGCAGAGGGCGAAACATGGGGAAAGTTAAATTCCATGAGAATAAGTTGTCAAAATGTGGGGGAAATATTTCCGATAAAAACGGCCTTAAGACGTGGTTTGCACTCTCGCTTTTTCAGCAAGTTATTTTTTTGCATCAAGTACAAAGCTCCTCAAGAGAAGAGCTGCGGAAATCGTAAGAGGTAAGCAGAATGGGGGAGGGGGGGGGAGCAGAGCGATAGGACGAGGGAGGGGGTGGGGGTGTACTCCTGTCGTGCATTGCCGTCGTCGTATG